>JAABKK020004644.1:0-27078 GCA_011634745.2 Catotricha subobsoleta
TATACTGATACTTAGGCATTCTGAATGATAAATTTTAACCGACGTTATACTTAAATGAAAAATACTTGTAGCACATAGAATGTAACTCAATATGTTAATATGACGTTGGCCGCAGTTGTTAGTATTATTGATGTTAGCTAAGATTTTAGTACCCGATGAATATAAACAATAATCTAACAAGTGCGCAAAGCGCGCCATGTTAGTCATGCTTCATAATACGATCTGTATTTCATTCTTCATTACACGCGGTCGGATCGTAGATCATAAAAATAGTTTTTTTTGTCAGTTTTAAAGAGTGCGGTGAAATTAAAATAAGTGAAATTAAAACAAGGTAGGTGTTTCTACTGTTTTTGCACAGATTCAATTGTTTATTTCCGTATTTAATAATAAGTAGGTACCTACATTTCTTTTTCTACAGATGGAACAAAAAAAGCCACCAACTTTTCTGCAGAATAATTTTAAGATAGTGCAGGCCTTCGAAAATGGTGAAGAAAAAATTGCCGCTGTGCCATCAATATGGGAAAACGGTGGATATTTAATGTGGCCGCCCAACAAAATACAAAGTAAAGTTATTAAAAACTTTACAGAGCCGCCGGGAACATTTGCTGATGGGTGGCAACAATTTCCATGCGTTTTAAAACGCCAAAACATTCGGTCTTATTCTGAAGCCATACAGGAACTAAAACTTATGTCTAATCACAGCGACACGTCTGACACTGAGTTGTCATCGAACATTGCCATCAATCGGGGAAAACGTTCTGCTGCTTCACGAAAAGCGCCAATAATCAATACAGATGCTGAAAGAACAAACTACAACCAGGTAATTTTGCGATAGACAAAATGCAATGAAAATGTTACAAATCAATTTTTTCAGTATATTGAACAGAATTCTTTTGAGACAGTGCCACAGCAGCAAATAGTTATGCCAACGCACAAAGATTCTTTTACGGCACCGTCGACAGTACTCTACCAACATATTTTATCACCTGGTACTAGTCGTACTTTAGGCCAATTACAAAAACCACCACAAGAGCAGCAGCAAATTTTGTACTCTTCACCGGCTCAAAACAACCTCAACACAGTATTCTATGTGCAAAAAGATGATGTGTTTCACCCAGTGGAGTTCAATGATATAATTGATGAAAGCCTAGAAGTTAATGGTGAGGTTATTACAAAAAAAGAGCCATCACTTATGAGCTTGGTACTCACCTTATTGGAAAAGCAGACAAAATTTGAAATCCAATTGGATCACGTCGTCAATCTGTTAGAAAATTTGCCGAGATCATCATCAAAAATACCTGATAAAGACGCGAGTGGCCCATCATTTCAACCCATTGATACAATTGAGCAATTCGATGAATTCGAAAATAATTTAAAAAATAACGAATTCAAAGAAGAAACGGTGAGTTTTTTAATTACTTCTTTTTTTTTAGTGGATTATTGAATCGTGTTTTTTTTCAGACAAAACAACTCAAGTCAATTTGTGGACCAAATAGTGGATTGTATGGCGATGACGTGGCGTACGCCTTTATTGATTACGTATTTACCCGGCGATTGTTTACGCTGGTGACGTGGACTGGCTCCTCGAGAAGTGGGGAGAACAAACAGTGCTTCCAAAAATTCGAACGCACATTCCAGTTTTATTTTAATCTAGTAAAAAGTATTGATCCCAACTACACCGTAAAAGTACTGAAAGATTTTTTCCAAAAATTGATTTCAAATTCAAAACGGCGCTTCAATCAAACGCCAAATCGCACTTCTCGAGTTAAACGTAGGCACAAACCTCCAGCGCAACGAACGAAGAAACAAGCGATGGAAAACAAATCAGATACGAATATAGAAGAATCTGGAAGAAAGAATCTGGAACTGGAAGAGGACGAAAATATTTCTGAAATTAACCAAGAAATTATTGACAACGAACAGGGATTCAATAATGAACTACATCTATTTAACAATAATAACACGGTTTCTGCTAATGATGATATTGCTGGTAAAGCTACGACATTTACTCATGATGCTACCACTGCTAATATTGTCTCCATTTCGTCACCACAATTAGCAAGTTCCAAGTATATGATGGCAAACCAGATTTATGATTACGAGAACCAACCATCAACGCCATCAACTAATGTCATAGAGGAAAAACAGGCACAGAGTTCCAATGTCGATGGACATAATAATGCCTGCGAAAGGTTGGACGAAAAGGACGAAGTGGCTACTACAGGTGGTTCTGGTTCTGCGGTAATAATTTATTTTTAAGTAATACCTACATATTTTTTATATTGTATCTACTTTGCAGATTGATCAAATTAAGAAAAAAGCAATAGAAAACAAACCTGTTCGAAAACGCAAACAAAAAAAATAAAACATCAGAAACAAAATTTGTTAAATTTTTTTTTTTTATTCTGAAATAAATGTTCGCATAAAATTTTTTTTGTTTATAATTATTTTAGAATAGTTAGGTAGGTATGTAAATATACATTTTTTGACGTCGTTTAACCTTCATTGTTGTGTGGAATTTGTGTGCAATAAAGGTATGAACACATACTTTCCGTGATGAAACAGACGTACAAATTTACATTTAACGTCGTTTAAATTTAATAATTTTGCTTCACTTTGGGTTAAACTGGTATCGCGATTTGAACAAAAAATATTGAAATGCCTCGACTCAATTGGAAGCGAAAAAAAATTTTGCTTATTATCTGACTGAATTACAAAACAATACAATTGGATTTGATTTTTGTCTCGATATAGGATGTTGGTAACACAAGCAATCTCATTTTCATTCGTCAAAAACCAACAATTGGTTGGATCCGTGCTAAGGATAAAGTCTTTCAATTGAACTTTAGAATAAAAAGCTAATTCAGATCCAACAGATGATTTAATAGCTTCTATAACAAACTTGCTTCCACTGCGAAGCTTATCGGAAACTCTAGCGAAGCCACGGCTGTTGAAATTAAAAATTTCTAGCCGTACCGAAGTCTAAATGCTAGTTGGGATATAATGTACACTCTACATCCAAGATACATAGTGTAAACATAACATTATGTGTACATTGTCCGCATGTAATATTGCTTATTTGGAGTGCATCTAGAGGTATAGAAAAAAATAATTGCAAAATATGGTTACTTTTTGGTTGAAACAATGTAAATGTGTGAACACAGATTTTTCAAATATTGATCTTGAATAATTTAATAATTTCATAATGGTCATAAAAAAATATGCCTTTCAAATTTATAACAGCTAATAATAATTGTATGTAAGTCAATATAGATAAACAATTACATTCAATATTAGTTGTATTTTTTATAAGATTTTAGTCCGGAATTCACTTTTCATACATAAAATTACCATAGCTCTTCTTTTATTAAAGATAAGACACTCAGGGACTTGCAATTGCTAAGCTCATGCTTTCGTGTTATTTCAACTTCTTACTCTTTCTATATCCAATTTTTATGCATATCTTCCTTTATATTATTACTTACGTTTTATTTCCTCATAGATCTGGTTATCTGGTTACTTGTAGATTGAATAAAATACACCCACATATGCACAGATAGGTAGGTATAAAAAGTATTATTAGTAAAACTACCTATCGCTAGTACATTATATTTACATACCTGATAAATGTAGATTATAATATAAGGTTTTAGTTAAAAATCTATCATAATAGGTATCTCTTAATATTAGGCTGTAATCTTGTTGACTAAATATTAAATATTTTTTTTTACTTATTATTTCAACGATTATTAATTTATATTAGCTTTCTAAAGTTGATTGCTAGAGAAAGTAAACAAGTGATTTTTTTCTCATCTTTATTTATGTTGTCCAGCTTAAATTCAATATTATTTTTTTTAACAAATATTTTACATATCTTATTTTGAAACAAAACAATAAATTCAATAAATGAAGGCGTAGAAAATGTATTGAGTTTAGTTTACACATCTCGGAAGTTACAACATAACTCCTACGCTCCGAAGTCTTGGATTTATTTATTGGAGACTAAAAATTAATACATGAAGATAAAGTCAACTAAGTTGCTTCACTTAAAGAATGAACATGCCATTTCTGAGTTATTCATCCATTTATTGATTTATTGCAACGGTATCAATTGCACCCAGTCTACTCTATACTAGATTTCTAAAAATGAAAACCAGCCTAGTTGCGTCATTTTTAAATGAAATTAAATAATCAGTCCAGAAGAAAATGGATGCATGTATCTGATTAATGCAATTTCATTGAAAAATGAATTTGAATTTCACAACTTTTATTAACTTAAAATACTTAATTTGTTTGTTTACATCAGTCTCAAAATAAAGTTAATCTGATTGTAAACAAAATAATTTCCAATAATAAATAAAATTAATTAAGTATACGAAATGTACAAAACATTTAAGTAAATAATTTTCAGAATATAAGAAAGTGAACTGAAAATTCAGCTTACATTTAATAATAGTAATTGCAGATTTGCACGTAGATAAAACCCTTTAATCTTAATAACTTCTGTACATTTAATTGATCAATTAAAATAAATATTTAACTAAATAGCACAATTGAAGACGAGAACAAAATAAAATTAACAGTGATAAGCATAATGTAGTTATAGTTCTTCTGGAAACAAAAATCACATTATTTATCTTTTGATATATTTAACGATATAATTTTATTTTTTATATAATAAGCAAATCAATGCATTCAATAAAATATTAGGTACAGAAAATATTTAATTTTCTTTTTAGTTGCTGCTCGCCAACGCTGATAGGCTACGCTACGACTGTATTGATTATTATTTATTATCTTTATATATTTTTTTTTTATTAGTCAGCATAACCTAGAAAATTAATATTACACAAAAAATATGCAATAAATTTAAATACTTATGCATTTAAAATGAATTAGAAATTACTTACAATTACTTTAATTAACACCAAATCTTAAACCAAAAAAAGGAAAAAAACAAATTGCGAAAAGAAAACAATGTACGTACTATATTAACTAATATTTTTTTTTATTATTGTTGATATTGAATAAATGTTGAAAACAAATGGTTGAAAATAATGATCTGTAATCTACGCCATTTTTGCTACTTTTAAATATTATATACAGACTTACACAAAGTCACAAGATTTTATTAATTTCAATTTTTAATTAAAATAAATTAGAATTTGTCTTCTTTTCTTAATTATAGAAAAAATTACGCACAATCGTATTTTTGTTTCAAAATTGTGAAGTATTTGTCTGAAACATACACTATAAAATGACTTGGCATGCACGCGAATAGAGTGAAGAGAGTGACAAAACATCGAATTAATAGAAGAATTGGTATAAATATATGTATATTGATTTCCATACAGAATTTAGTCCAGGTCTTTATGCTATATTATTGCGTAAAAAAGCAGAAATATTAATTAATTTAAAAAGTTTAATTATTTTAATCTTTTCTGAGGTAATTTTTTGTGGTAAGTTTAAGTAAGTATACTTCTTTTAATTTTAGTAAAATTCTTTTAAAAACTTAAAAATGTTGAGCATATATAATAACATATATGTACAACTGGACTATTTAATAGCTGGAATAAACCGAAGTTGTTTTTGTATTGTAAGTATGTTGTTGTTGTACTGTGTAGAAGTCCCTTCGTGGAAAACCGAATTCCAGCTATTTAAATGGTTTAGCTGTATGTCCTATAGCACACGCTAGGGGATAATGCTCTTGCTCCTATAGGATTAAGACATTAAGTGGGCGCACTAGTAAAGAGAAAAATCATCCACTTACGACGTCCACTTATTTTTAGAGTCTCAACTTTCTCCATCATCCCCATAAAAAATGTTAGTGTTAAAAAAAAATTATATTCTTTTATTCACTTAATGTCTTAACTCTTAATCGTAAAGAAAAACTATACTATGTAAGTATTATACGTAACTATTAAATTGGCTGAACGATGTAGTTAAAAATTTATTATTCACTGTATGAAGATTATTTTTTAATAGTTTAAATATAAAACATTGAAATATTTTTAGAAAAATCTACTACAAATTAAATTAGTAAATAACGTCTTGTGTGGATTGCTTATGTAAAAATTTGTTTTCAAATTTAGATTTAATATAATTAACTATTTAGCTGAGAATATATGCGTATAAGAGGAGCGAGTTGGGAAAATTAGTTTTGACATTAATTCGTATATAATGAGCTTAATTGTTGGTCATTTAAAATAAATAAATATTTTTTTCAAAACATACTTTTGGTATATTGTTTTTATTACAGAAGCTTTTTAAACAGAAATTGGTCATAAACTTGTTAAAGTGCAGAAACCGTCTAATTGCTTACGAGCCAAAAACAAGCAAGAAATAATTACATTTGTGTAGACGCTTAGCCACTGATATGAAATAAAAATAAATGTATATATTTAAAATACAAAGAGAACCGTACCATTATGCACAAAGTCGTACGGACTAATTTGAACTAAAAACCTTCAACGATTACATTTTTATAAATCTGATTTTTTCACCAGCGAAAATGTGAATAAATTTTTATATTTCGAAATCATGTAAGTGCGTAAAATTTGATCTCGTTCAGTTCATGATTTATATTCTTGTTTTGGCAGTTAAAAAATACGATCTCCACAAAGTTGCGGTTGCGTTGATTAGGTTTCCGTGTCGGACAACGTTTTATTTGTTTTTATTAACAAGACGATAACCGACCTTTAATATAAAATTTAAAAGAACTATTTTATATTGTCTTTGCATGTTAAAATAAAAATGCGATAATTATACCCCACACCACGCTTTTAATTTAATATTGGAAAAATAAAAAATTAAAATAAAAACAAGAAACAAAAAGAAATATAAAAATCGAGGCTATTTCCTTAATGGAATAGATACCAACAGAACTAGTTTACTTTTTAGATTACTAAGTGTTAAAAATGCCGAAGAAGAAAATCAAATAAATTAATTAAAACTAATAATAAGCAACAAGATCGATTTGATTTGATCATTTCTAAGAAATCCATCGATCCAAATGCATATATTATTTTTGACACTTAAATATACCCAAAAATTTAATCTGCATCATAATTTAAGGCGCATCATCAATAAACTTAACACTTTTTAACAAAAGTAGTTGTTATATTATATTTTTTATTCATCTTTCATAAATGAAATTTACGATATTTATTAATTTGAAGGTTACATTTTAATAAAATTATGGATACATTTTATTTTTAAATTTATAAATTATGGAAATTATCTCATTCTTTGTGTGTATAGTGTGTTTATAGTTACCAAGCTACAAATTAACTATTTAAATAGTACAATAAAATATTAATAATGACTTGTTTGCGATTAAGTAATGGAAAGTGCAAACTGATGCTGCTTTTATATAACTGTAAATTTGGTCACAATTCAAGCACAAGTTAGTTTTTTTTTGTTTTTATTTTAAATTTTCAAAACGAGAAACAAGAACCAGTTCACACAAAATAAAAAAAAAAAGAAGAAAAAACAAAATAAAAATAAATCCAGCTTTTTATAAATTCTTGAATATAACATTTCCACAGTCATATTTATATATTATACTTACTTATAAAGTATTTTTTTTTTGTTGATATTTTTGTCATTATTAATTTTATCTGGTAAGATTTAATGAAAAATGATCACTACAACAACCGTTATAGACTATTATTTAATCTTATGAATATTTCAGTTCAATAGGTTTTTCTTAATATTTTTGTTTGTTTGTATGTATATTTAGTTTCACAAGGTATGTACCATAAAACGCATCACTAGCAGGTAGATTAAAATAAAGTTGAATAATGCGATAATGTTACCGCAATTTGCTATATTCGATTTAATATATAGCCAATAATGTACATATTTTCTCTTGTTCTTGTTTATAATGAAAAAACATTAAAATGAGTATTAAATAAAGAGAAAAATAAATAAATAAATAATATTAAAATGCAAATAAAATTAAATTTTTATTAGTCATGTGTCTGATGGGATGTGAATGACTTCTGTAATATCTGCTTGTACCGTTACCATTTCAAAAATGTTATCTCTACTTTTTTACATAACAAAATACCATAAATATTTAATGTGTTGTGATGTAATATTATGTGGATTAATAAAATTTCGTATCCTTAAGCATATTATCTTTTAATTAGTTCCAGAGCTCAAACAATTTAAATCCATTGGATTTATCTATTTTGTGTTTATTATTATGGGTTAATGGCAGAAATAGATTTATTACAAATAATGAATAGATGCGGATAAAATGTGGATAAAAATTATGTTGAAATTATAATTCCAATTATAATTATATCCATCGTCCACTTTAAAGAGACTTTTACAATTGAAATAAATTCTTTTTAATTTATTCTATTTGAAAAATATATGTTTTATCGTAAGGTGCATGCGCAGATGTGGTTTAGAATTTTCTTTTATTTAAAAACATTTTGTCATCATATTTGATCATTATTTTAAATAATAAAATTCATATTTGAAACAATTCATTGAAATTGTACTCACATTGGTTTTTAATATTGGTAGCGATTTTTGATGACAGACATCTCATTAAATTGCCATTATTAATGATATTAAGAGTTATTTGGTGCGTAGAACCATTTATTATTTAATTTTTAATTCACACTTTTTTTTCGGTTTTTTTTTTTTTTGTTTTTTTTTAAATCTCACACATTTACCATTATTTTAAATGATCGTTTAACATTCTAATAGAATCCAACGTACGTCATATTATTTATCATTTATATTGATGACTATATATGAAGTCCACTATAAAAAAGGCACATAAGTTATTTTAATCATTTTCTCATTTTAGTTTTTTTTTTTTTAAACTTTATTATATACCAGAATAGCATCCAAAATTATTTACATAAAACTATATGTTTGTTATTGAAAAAAAAAAAAAAAACTTGTCTAATAAAATAAATAAATATTGCAATAAATATTATAGTAATAAAGAAAATTATTTCATCACAAATACAATAAATGGATATCAAAATTCATATCGATTTAAATTATCATATAAACATATGAAAATAAAAGTGAAAAAAAAAATCACTTTCATTAATATCCGGTCATTACAGATTTTGTAATAAAAATTTATATAATTTAATAATGTCTCTAATTCAGCATAATATTAACCAAATTTGGATACAGTTTTACAGTATTTAATACCTAAACTCTTAAATCGATTGTAGGCATTTTAATAAAAATAAATAAAAAATGTATTATATATAGTTTATTATAATATAATATAATGAATGAAGCTTTTATTAGATTTTGTCACACAAACCATCTCATCAATTATGAACATTTCTGCATTATTGTAATTCGTAAATAATAACCATAAAGCTTAATGCCTAAGCATATAAGATAAAAATTATATGCTGTGTCGCGCGATTAATAATTATTGGTATATGGTTTTAATATATTGTCCCTCAAATAAATCTATTTCAATTTGATGCGGTCGGTATACCACTCTTTTTATTTAAATAAAAAATTACATTTAATCAGAAAAATAGAGAAATAAAAAAAATGTATGATATTTTTGTGAACTATAAAAGAGATATCTAAACAAATTGACAAAACAGTATCAATTTAGATTTCATACGAGAGTATAAAACAGTATTATTTTATTTGTTTATAATATTATTTTTTTTTTATTTATTTTTAAATTTAAATTTAAATTTACTCCCTGGAAAATGTTCAAATTGGTGAGTCGTGATTTTTCTTTTTCACATTTATTTCATTAACTATAGTCAGAGTAGAGAGCATTTAAAAAAGAATTAATAAAATATATATATAACCGACTACATTTGGTTATTTAAAATTAAATTTTATGTAATGCACGGTATTTATGGATGGCATTTACATTTTATATGTATTGCATTCTTATTTAAATTATTACGTATTAGTAATTGGTAATGATAATAATTACACAGAATATTAAATTAATTTCGAGTAAAAAAAGATTTCAAGTGAACTGGTTTTTTTTTATTTACTTTCTGTGGAAGCATCGCGATTTTTAATGTGTTATGAAAATAATTTACTGGTAATTGTATTCAATTTTGATGATAAGATACTTTCTTGACTGTAATTATATATTTTGCAATTGTTTTGCATTATTCACGCATTTTTGAATGTTAAGACCACACACCCACCCGATCTGTTATTCTTATATAATTTTTAAATATTCATTGCATATTTGTTACATGGACACAAGATATTACATTACAGAGAACTTTTAAAATTAAACTTGGCATTAAAGAGCATTTAAATGAAATGATGCTACAAATTAAATATTAAAAATGATGATTGCATTCATTCAATTGGCATAAACATGTTTTTTTTTTTAAGTTAGTCAAAGAAATCATTCCGCATCAGCCATAAATTATGTGAATTAACATTGGAAATTAAACTAATGCGAGTTTTGCGAGGCCATATCGAAGGTGTACAGTGAGGATATAAGTATTCTTATTCATATATGTACAAGTACAATGAATATATTACTTAAACATAAACATAAACATTAGTAAATGACTTATATTTGAGTTTTGATATATTATTATTTTTATGATGGAAAGATTTACTATCTGCAGTTATTTTAGTGCAATTACTTTACTTTTAGTGTAATAATTACGAAGAGCAGCGAGATTAAAAGAAATCACTAATTTGTTAAGCAAAAACCGAAACTAATTTAACTTAATCGAATAATATTTTTATAGGTCATTCTGGTTGTACTGTTAGCTGTTACGATTGCTGATCATATCGATAAAAATGCGGAAATTAGAAATTTGAACAATGTAAATGCATTTATAAAATTTACTCAACAATTATAATCCATACATTTTCTAACACATAAACACATTTTAGGAAGCAAATCCTGATGGTTCATATCAATATCAATTCGACACAACTAATGGAATTGCAATTCAGGAAACTGGTGTTGGTGGACAAGGTGCAAGTGGTTCAGCTCAATGGTATGCTCCCGATGGAACACCCATTTCAATTTCATGGATTGCAGATGCAAACGGTTATCATGCAATTGGATCTCATATACCCACACCTCCCCCAGTTCCCGATCATGTTTTAAGAACATTAGAATACATTCGAACGCATCCATCTCTGGAACAAGAACGTGAACAACAAAGATTTTTTTAAAAATATTGCTTTTAAAACAAAACAAAATTTGAATATCATATTTTTATAAAAATTTTAAATTTTTATTATAAATTATTAATACTAAAGAAAAAAAATACAAAAAAAAATGTTTAAAACTAAAATAAATTAAAAATTGCGAAAAAATGTGTTTTTGAATTTATTTAGAATAAGAAGACGAAAAAATCCGAAAGGTCATAATAGTTTTTAATTCATGCCTTTTCAAGCTTTTTGTTCTGTTATACTATATAAAGGTATAAAGAGGTGCTTTTAAATAAATACAGAAGACATGCATGTACTGTGCGGACAATAAAACCTTTCTAAACATAAAACACCACTAATCACTATATATACTTGTAGATGATTTCTTTAATCTTTTTAAATTCACGGAAACCCTCTCTACTATGTAATATACACTGAATATTTATGTTCAACATAGTTATTCAAATGTTTTTATTGCATCTTCCTTTTTCCAATTTTTTTGCCCTACATAATTAATTTTGACTTATAAAATTTCTTAATTTCACAAAAAAAGAAAAAAAAATTAAAAAAAGTCACATCAATTTCATAAAGTTTGTTGCACTCTATTAGCTCTATCCAATAAGTTTTACACAACATTACCTACCAAAACACCATAATATTGATTCCGATATTGATTTGATAATAAATTTGACATTGAGATTGACATTAACGTATTAATATTCATTTGTTCACCGGTTTTGTTCAATTTCTAATATCTCGAGTTTCGAAATTTACAAAAAAAAAAAATTTAATATATTTCACAAATGTTTTTTCCGTTCTTTTTTTTAAGATAATGAAGCCCACAACCATTTTTCTGTGAATACGCCTAATATCCATAAGTATATTATATATACTATATATATATATATATATATTTTACTCACTCGCAGATATTTCTCTAATTCTTCATAATTAAATAATTTAAATTAAATTTTAAATAAGCAAAAACGAGCCAATGTTAAAAAAAAAAATTAATCAAAACATAAGATCTCACAAATAAAGTATTAACATATTAAGTATAAACCAATAATAAAATGTCAAAGTAGTTATGCAGTTTTTATGTTAGAAAAGCTAAAAGCCATCTAACTTTGTCACATAATATGATTGCGATTCGGATTCGGATATAAGAGATCGAACCAGTATTATATCATTAAATTTAGCAAAAGAATATATTTAATTTATATTAAGTATGAAACATGTTCTTATTTTAGTTACAAACGGATAATAAAAATGTTTTTTTTAAGAAAACTTAATGGCTCAGTTATTCAGCCTACACAGTTTGCTTACTTTGACTTATATTTCATTTTTTGTTTAAATCTTAATCAATTCAGAAAATAAATAAAACAAAAATAAAAAAAATTAGAAAAAATTTGGCACACGCTATCATTCATTTGCTGAAATCAAAAATCTAGAATGCCCATAAATCTATAATTTAAGTAATAATCATAAATTCACTCACCATCAACAAATGCATAATTTATTCAATGAAATAATTTTCAGTTTTATTCATTTAAATTATATGTGAAAAAGATCACAAGGTGTTCTCTTTCAATAAAAGCGCCGTTAAATTTTAAGAACTTATATAATAAAAGTAAAACTTCTTCATTCATATTCCTATTATGTGAATGCGTGAAATTCGCATTTATACAAAAGAGTCAAAAATCTTCCGTCTTCTTATAAAAGTTAAATAATTTTGAACATAGAGAAATATTATAAAATTAATTGTGTATACCAATCGCACGAATTTATACTTAGCATTTATATAAAAATAGAGTCGTGTGGCCTTCCATATCGACCTTCACGATGGTTTGTGGTACCGATCATAATTTTTAAACTAACGTATTTTATTCTCATCTTTGTGGCTAGTTTTTGGATGATATGTGTTACACACACCCATTAAAAGGTATAAAGCATTAAAAAAAACAATTTATGAAAAAATAAAAATAAAATAAAATAAAATAATTTTTTTTTTTTAAAAAAAAGAAAAAAAAAACAACAAATTTTATTTTACGAAATATCCGATTATTTAAATTTCTGTATTTTAGATTTTTTGGATATAAAAGAGTGGTAATGATTCGTATCAGGCATTAGTGTTTTTTTGACAATCGAAGGATTCGATACGAATTTGTGTTTTTGTGATATCAATACAATTTTGGATACAATCTGCAATCATGATTAAGTTGGTGAGTGTTCGTTAAATAAGTGACGATACAAAATATCTATTTTAAAACAGTGTAGTTCTTAAATGAAGTTTATACTTAGATAACAAAAAAAAAAAAAAAATGTGTCAAGTTGACATTAAACTGCAATAAGCTGAACATAATCTTAATTGATTAATACAATATTATATTGAAATGATTAATTAGTTAAATATGCAGTTTACGAATGCAACATATGTACCTGTGACTATTAAGTTTATAATCTTTTGTCTAGACTAGTTCCAGACTAAATGTTTGTTTAAAGAGAAAAAAAAAGATACTTATGTTTAAAGTGATTTAACAAAAAAATGAAATATGATCTAGGAATTTGAAATTTACAAGGACACAAATATATCACCTATTCGTTCATTGTGATTATATAATTATGCAATTTTGTGTATTTAGAATTAAATGTTTTAAATTATTTTTTTGGATCTTATTCAAAATTAAATATATTTTAATTTTCAAGTTTAGTTTTAATTCAAATACTTAAATATTTATTTTCAGATTTTCTTTATGACATGCATTGCAACGATTGCACTGACTAATGCCGATAAATATGCAATAACAAAATCATCTATAAATAAAGTCAATGGTGATGGTTCATATCAATGGCAATATGAAACTGACAACGATATATTTGCTCAAGAGGCTGGTGTTGGTGGGGTTATTGCACAAGGTACGGCGCATTGGTATGCAAAAGATGGGACTCCAATACATTTGACATATGTTGCCGATCAAAATGGGTACCAACCAGTTGGAGACCATTTACCAACGCCACCACCGACCCCAGATTATATTCTAAGAGCTCTTGAGTATTTACGAAAATATGCACCTCAACGAGACGATGAAAAACTATAAACGATATGTTTTTTTATTTTATTTTTTTATGGTGTGTCTAAAAATATATGTAATTATAAACATTATAATATAAAAGAAGTTAGGCATACCCACCATTAATTTATTTATATTGAAATACCAAAAACAATCACAAACATCTCGATGTACATAATTATAAATAGTGCTATATTTAATTTAATTTTATGTGTAAGCAATTGTTAATATTGTTAATAAAAAGAAATCAGTTTTTCACTTAAAACCACAAACATTTATTTTAACGAAAAGAGAAACGAAGCAATTATATCTGAAGGTAAGAAGCTGAAGAAATAAACTTTTTGATGAAAAAAAAAAGAAGAAGAAAATAATACCAATTACATTTGAAAATGAACCTTCCAAATAAAATAAGTAAATTATTATAGTTGAACTAAACCATAAAGTTATTTTGAAATCCATCACTTAACAAAGTTAACTTAAGTTGCAGTAGGTAGAAAATAACATAAAATGAAATTCAAATAAAAATTTAATATATTAACCTTGAACTTGAGAAATTTTATAGCGATATATCGATCACATGTATTATTGAAGATCATCGGTAATTTAAAACTAAGTACTTAACTACTGATATTTTTAATAACATTTCACTTCACTTGAATTTAGCTTACGTCTTTAATATATACAGATAAATTAAACAATTAATATAAGGAACAAAAGCAAGCCAAGGTAAATTTATGCATAGCACAAGCACAAACACACGAAAAATACATATTATTTTTTCTAACTAAGAAATAATAGCCGTACCATCAAGCACCAAACGCGAATAACTGAAATATGATAATAGTTTTTTAAATAAGGTGAACTGTATTGATGTTATCCTTCTATCGATGTTTTGAATATAAAATTTAATTTTATGATAATAGGCAATATTGTACGAGAAATAACCTTGCAACCTTACGATAGACCTGACCTTAAAATTATCTAAGGTTTTAATTTATATAACAGGAATTGATTTATTGATTTTTATTTAATATTAACAACTATCTTTAATATACGAACTAGATTCAATTAACTTAAATGTACAGTTTTGTATCGTTTTATGGAAATAGAAGTGATAAACAAAATCATAATTCAGAGAATGATATAAATATACAAAATTTCGTTAAAGTAGGCAATTAATATGGAAATTTTTATGCTTTTAAATTTTTTTTTTTTTTTTTTGTTTATTTTATATTTTTTATGGATAAAAATTGTATAACATTAATATAAGAAAAGATTACGCATATTTTGTTTTTTCACAATTCGTTTATTTTTGGTTCAGCCTTCTTAAAGAATTATAATGCGAGTAACGGAAATGCGTATGGAAATGCGTATGGAAATGCGTATAAAAGTTCAATAATCTCGATTTTATAAAAATAAAAAATATATAAATTCTTAGAGATAGTTCTTGCTCGACACTTCACACTATTAACATAGATTAATAACTTTCTAGGTTATTAATGCTTAAAATAAAAATAAAATATGTTAGGATAATAAAATGTTGCATTGTGAATAGTATCTACGAATGGCAGATCAATTCATTTAAAAATAATGCAGTATAAAAACGTGCTATATAGTTCATAATTCCTATTATATATAGGGTGTTCCAGTTCATTTATAAAATTTCCACACAACTAAAGCTCTTTTTATTCCTTCAAATATGTTTAAATATAAGTATGAATTTATGGGAAACCAGCTAAAACAATTTTATACTTATTGCAAGTATGCTGTAGCCAATGATAGGCTACTCCTTTCGACTTTTTTTTTTAAACATTTAATATTGTCTTATAAATGCCTCAAGAACGAAATCAACATATCGATGCACGGAGGCTATAACGCAATTTAGAAAATTAAAAAAAACAAGTTACCAATGAATGGTACACGAATTCATTTTTGTTATGTAAAAGAAAGCAAAATGCACGCACAAACAAAAAAAAAGAAATAAAGCAAATACTTTTGTTTTGCAATTTGAAATACAAATTACTTTCTTTTGAATTTAGTCTTGAAATACAATTACAAAATACAAGATACTTTCTGGACTTTTGTATAAACTACTTTCTGAAAAATGTAATTAAAATACAATATTTCAATTGTTGCCATCCCTGAAAACAATAGAGCAGTTTGGACTAATTTGTGCCTTGAAATTTGTGTTCGACATAGTTTCATATCGCGATTTGAGTTTATTGAATAATAAAATATTGTATAACGAGAAGTTAATAAAATATTGTATTTTTAACATACATATAATATTGGGACTGTGGCTCAGAGTGGTAGATAATAATGTATTTTCATATATAGTTCATAGGTGTTCTATAAGTTTCTTAGATATCTTAGAACTTAATTTAAATTAAAAAATAGAAATATGTATAAATTGTCATTAAGTTAATGTAGTTAATTTTTCTTACTATTTGTCATATAATTCAACAATTCATTAGTATATTATTTAATAATGCCTTTTAATAACATATTAGTTAATTTATATATTAAGTCACATTATATGACCAATGATTATATTTCACCGAATAGTCAAAGCGCACCTTACAAGAAAAAAATATATTACACAATACAAATAGGAAGATATTAAATAATAAGAAAGAAAAAAACAATTTTAATATAAAATTATCGATGACCTTGATCGGAACGTGTTACATCGCCATGCAATGTTAGTGATATTATTACAGTATAGCTCCTCTAATTGGAGCACTCTCCGTCGCGCAATATTGGGTAGACCTGTCCACTCAGAGGTTAAATTTAAATACATTTCGATATGTAAGTTATAAGATTTGGTGTTTTTTTTGTAGATTTTTTGTATATACAAATCAATCAATCATTTTCATTTTTTTGTAATGGTCCACTTAGACGACCAAAAATATACTACATAATTGGAAAATTTGGTAGACCAAGCTTAGGTGGACCGGTCCACTTAGTAGTGGAGCCTGGAAAATGGGAAAGCCGGAAAATTTCAATTTTCTTGTGTGCTACACATTTTAGGGCATTTTCAACGTTTCTCTTTTTGGTAGTCCACTTAGAAGAGTTATACTGTATTGATATATATTTTTAAAATTATTGCACAATATGGATTTTAATGTAGGTATCTTTTCTGGTGAAAGATGTATTGTTGTTTTTTTTTTTACTTTAAATTTAATAAAAAGAGGTTATTGATGTACTACATCAATTTTGTTTTAATCCATAATTTTGTTCAATAAATGAATCTTAACATTTTTTTGTAAAAGTCCGTCGGTTTTGTTTTTGGTTGTTTTTGCAAATAAAGTTCATTTTTGGATGGTTATAAAAGCAAAATGCATTTTATTTCTCTGCATCAGTAAGTGATTTAATTCTCTGGTAATAAGATAGTAGTTCAGTTAGAGTAATTTAACTCTAGTCGTAAATCCATCGTTTTCTCCAGAAGGAAAGGAATTAACAAAAAATGTTGAAATTGGTAATTATTTGATTGAAATTTTTTAAATAATTAAATAGAAATTAATAATCAATGACTATTTTTTGCTTTCAGACGGTTTTTCTAATTACTATAACGATTGTATATGCGGAGAAAAATGCTAAAACAAACACATATATTAATGTATAACCAATTTTTAATAAACAAAATTGTTAAAATGATTACATTATATGTTCTATTATTATTTTGTTTTAGAAAATAAACTCTGATGGGTCATATAACTATCAATTTGATACATCAAATGGAATATATCAACAGGAATCGGGTGTTGGAGGAGTTTCGGTGTCTGGTATATCACAATATTTTTCATCAGATGGTACACCAATTCAGTTAACATATGTCGCAGATGAGAATGGCTATAGAGCACAAGGCTCACACATTCCTACTCCACATCCCGTACCAGACTATATATTGCGATCTATAGAATATAATAAGATACATGCTTCAGAGGAAGAGAAAGAAACTTCAAAGCACAATTATTATTATTGAATATGATTAGTTTACGACGATAAATATGTCGAAACATACATATATCCACAGCTTAGCAAATATGTTGTTATTTGACTGGTTTTACAACACCCATAATCCATTCAATATTAATATTCATAAAATTTATAGCTTTTCATTTTAATTATTAAATATTACATGTATTACAGTATAACTAGATCAATAATAAATAAATTAATTAAAACAAAAAAATCATTAAATTGTTTATCATACTTAGCATATTTTTACCTTGCAATTGATCTTATTCCCATATTTTTATATAAAAAAAAAATTATATGAATATTTAATTAAGTATTCGAATAATCGTTCAGTTACTTAAGGGCATTTTCACGGTGCTATGTGTCTTAGCTGAAATTAATATGGACATAAGGAAGTTAAAGAAAATACTGGTTTAGGGTCAAAGAGTAGAAATGAAACAACATTAAGAAACTTGTAAATTCATAATAGAATATACTTTGGTCACTGAGCAGCTATTATTCTAAATACATATTATTTCTTTCATCACACTTTTTATATAAAGGGAGTTTAGTTCAAGCAAATTGGTGTGCAGAAATTCTCTACAATTACATTCTTTGACAAATTAGCAAGGTCACTGCATCGCTAATTTTCTTTGTTTTATATTAGTTTTGAAAGAATATCGCAAAATAAATATTATTTCACCAAAATCTGATAAACATTTTTTTTTGACATCATTGATTTTTGTAATACATGACGCTCTTTTGAATCAGAATCTTGGTCAGAATTTTTTTTCTGTATCAGAATCAGAATTAGAATTTATATATAGTCGAGACTCGAGATTTTACCACTGTGGTAATGCCCTTAAATAAAATTCAATCGTAATCAAATTTATACTGAAAACCAGTATTGAATTGCCTATATTTATTTTATTTAACAGTAGTATAACCTACTGACAGGAGTTTTTAGTTTATCTTTTAACAACAATATTGTTGGTGGTGAAAGCAAATGTTCAAACAATATTGTTTTCTTTTTTTTTTTTAATATTTGGGTGTGATTTTTGTTTTAACAATTTATTCAATGTAATTTCTGAAATAAGAATGCTTTTAAATATTAGCCTGTTTAAATTATAAATATAATATTTTTAATAAATAATATACTATTTGTGTTCAATATTGTGTCTAATTAATTATTTACATGTACCTAAAGTAAGTCCATTGCAGACGAAAATATCACATAAGAATCCTGTTAACATATAAAATTAAGAATAATATAACATTAAATCATTGTGCCATAATAAATGAAATTAACTAACGAAACAATACTTAACTATCGAGAATAAATTCAATTAAATTTTATTCAATGCAATTTTTTAATAAAAATCATATGTGTAAAAATTCGAAAGTTTGACAATGACAGTTCCTTTATCATTTATTATGTTTTTATTGTTGATTATATAATATTGTGAAAGTAAATGCAACGGTGAAACTTAACGCGAAAAGCTCTCTCGTTAATATATTTATGGTGTTTTTAATTTGTGAAATAAACTGAAGGTGTCATTCAAAATATATATTAATAAGTTTCCAATTTTTTTTTAAAATATTTATTTTGAAAGTTTTTTTTCAAAAACATCTATTGAAACAATAAATAATCTATAATTTTTTATTGAAAATGGATACGGATAGTATGAGCGATGAAGTTTTTGAAGAAGATTCACGATTACATGCAAATAATAGATATCAAAATGCTGACAATGAACTGAGTGTAAATAAAGCTCTACCCGATACACATACACCCTCGCCAAGTGGTTATCCTGGATATAAACCGCCAAAAGAAGCATTACGTATGTATGCTTTAGAAAATGAATACTTTAAAGAAAATAAATCACAAGAAGATGGGGAAGAGAATGAAGATGGCTGGAAATCATATAAAATCGAAGAGGACAGTACCTTTGATGAGAGTACTGTACATAAGGTACGCAATAAGTATCCATTTATCTATTATTTTTTTTGTATATAAAATATATAATTCAGTGACACCTGTCTATATATATAGTAGATATGAGCATGGATACAAAAGATCTTATCCGCAACCCGCAATTAGTATTATTATTATATACATACTTCTTTAAAAATATTTAAATATTATAGTATCAACTGAAGGAACAGTTAAGACTGAAGGTTAGCCCAATAGGCATTTTTAAAAGTCTATAGACCGGTATAGTTTTAGTTCATAATTCTCTTTTTTCAAATTACCCTAACAGCATGTAAATATTGAGTTTAATGTCCTGTTTTCCTACTGTTTATATATCGTATATAGACAGTATAATATAAAACAATCTACACCGTACCTATATATATTATATATACTGGATATTTATACTACGGTACGCCGCGGTAGATAGACGTGACATTATACTTCATATTTACATGTTGTTAAATGGTTTTAAGTTAATCTATAAATCTATAGTCTAGCCTTCCCGTTCTATAGACTTCAACAAATACCTATACAATAAAGTTTATGCATATAACCACTGTCACAGATATAACAATTATTTTTGGTAGACCAATGGCCCATCATAGAAGTATTTATTATTATATGTATATATAGGAAAATAGAATGAATATCTAGCTAATTCTGTTTTTTTTTTCACATTTTACGCATTCTCATGGTTTTTGAAAAAATAAATAACTTTTTTCAATCCATATAAACAAGTTTCACTGTAATAATAATACTAAAACTAATAATAATAACAATAAAGAGAACCAAGTGAGTAACACAAAAAGGTAAAGTAAAATTTTCAGCTTGAATTAATATGGATTTTTTTTTTATATGCTTTACAGACAATACTGTTGGGTGATTCTGGTGTTGGTAAAACATCTTTTCTAGTAAAATTTAATACTGGTGAATTCAAAGCAGGATCTTTTTCTGCAACAGTAGGCATTGCATTAACGGTAAGTGAAATATTTTGTTGATGGTGCTTGTAATATTATCATCATTATCCGCACCGCATACTTACATATTTTTGTTAAAAGATGTACGAACAAAAATAATAATAAAAATAAAAAAAATGTTTATAGAAAAATGGCAAGACATTTTTTCACCTCTCGTATTTAGGGTAGATCAAACTTTTATCATATTTCAAATTTCCAATTTATTTGTAGATTTATGAGAGATAGTAGGTAGAGGAATACCCGAAAAATGCATTTAAGCTAAATTTCTTACTGATAACCTTATCATTAATTTTCATTACCTAATTTAAGTAATTTTATGAAATTATTTGTACATATAAATTTATTCTCATTTAAATGAAATCGATTATTGGTTGGCATAATAATCCTATATGAAAACTATAGCTGTATTAAATTGATACTAATAAATAACTATAACTGTGAAAGAAGACTAATATTTTAAAGGAAATATAGCAGTAGTTAAAGCATATTCTTTATTTTGTATTATAAATGATGGTGTCAAATTTTGAATAGTTTCTCACTAATAAATTTAATTTCAACCAAAAACACATTTGTTAAAAGTTGAAAAGATTATATAATTATATTTTGTAGTTTTCGATTTATATAATGATGTCGATATGGTTCCGTACACATTCCGACGAATTGAATTCTAATTAAAATGTACACCAAACTTGTAAAATATAAATGTTTGCGGTAAAACTATTACTTTATCATTATTTGAGTTTTAATATAATAGAATCTAATCGAAAAAGACCACACTAAGAGAAAATAAACAATGAAGAATACCGTAAATATGCACATAAAAAGTATTAAATCGCAAAACCCAAAAAGCTCTTATTCATATATTTATGTTGCCCTACTTAAATCACCGCATTTAACTGTATTTTATTTTTTTAGCTTCTAAACTGTTTCCATAATTTAACTTTTCATATTATTAAATATTAATAATAAATTCATTTGACTTCATATTTACGTACCTATATAAAATAAAATAAAATAAAATATGTCAAGAACAAACATATTACATATATGTACAAATACAGTACCTAGCCTAGACCTAAACACATGTTAAATTATTACGAGCATATTTTTTTTTTTTTTTGCTTTTTTAATTTTGAACATCAAACTGACTTTGTTGACATAACTACAGTACATACATTTAATAAGTTATTGATAATGGCTGTGTGCAACATACTATATAGCTAGCGCTATGAGAGTAATGCAAGGTACAGGGTCATTGCCATAGTGACTAGACCCAGGCCAGGCTATATCTAGCATATATGTTTTAGATTTGTGTTATAATTTTCGCTTTTCCCTCTTTGTTTTTTCATACAATCCTGGATGGTGAAATCTAGCATTTTTTTGTTTTTTATTGATAAAGGTAAAGTAGGTTTATTTCGTTTATTTTCATTGTAGAAAATAATTTTATATGAAAATCTAAAATTTCCATTTAATTTATTTTATTTGTTTAAGACTAACTGAAAGACAATGGCATCGTATTATTTGAAATATAAAAGGAGATAAAATGTCCGAATACGCGGTTTTCTTTATCATCGTTTACTATTCAGAAAAAAAAAATAAATATTATGATCATATTACCTAGCAACTATACACGGGTAGCAATCCACTTTGTTCTGATTTTATTTTTTATTTTGTCATATTTTTTATTGAATTTGGTAATATATAAGTATGCGTAATATCTATACCTATATTCATTTCATAAGATTCTTTTTGCCTGTCTGTATATTAATTTAAGGTAGAGTAAATTATTAAATAAATGATAATAAACATAATTTTGTTTTAAAGCTACACGCGATTCCTATTAAGGGAAATAAGGCGAGAAAAAATTAAATATAATTATTATATCATTCATAAAATTAACATAAATCAATAATAGTAGATACTTATTCACGCTTCACACTTTCATTAATCCTTTCTGTTAATATACGAGAGTATATTTTGTTTGTTGTTTAGTTTCATTTTGTCAATCGACATAAATTTTATGTGTTAAAAGGGTCTTACATAAAATATGTTTGATATTAGGATAGGGGAAGATAGTCTAGTGAAAATGTAAAACAAATAATTGCTGTGTCATTGAAGAAAATGAATTGTATATAAATATTATATATTATATATATAAAAAACGGCAAGCCCATCCATACTTTAAGCATTAAAGTAATTTTTTTAAAATAAATCTATAAGGAAATCAATATTTATTGTTGTGATCGATAGATAAAAATAATTTACGTAATTTTTTCTGTTATGATTAAAGAGAATCATCAGTTTTCTTTTCAATTGTTAAATTATTTTTTATAAATCAAAAAATCTTACAATCAAACTATTCTACTTTCTACATGACTATTTACGTCTCATTCAAATTCATTAAAAACCCTTGTGCAGGACTGATATCTGAAGAATGTATTCAAAATGAAATAATACCATTCTTTTGTACATAAGACATGCCCTGCAAACATAACTTATATTTGCCTTATAGAAACTTACAACTTCAATCTACAGATTATCTTGTATATTACTGATTATATTCTGACCTCTGTTTTCAAATAAAATAGTTTTCTTAAAAGTGTTTACAGCTTACATATTACAACATATGAAAAGCTTAGACTTAAATTATTATGATGAATACTCTTTAACTTAATGTAAAATTTGTTATTTTTAAATAAAGCAATATATGTCGGTCTTAATTTGTTAGTTTTTTTTTTTTTATTTAATACTGATAAAGATATGAACATTATTATCGCTTCTCATATAAAAATTGAAAATAAAGTGGAGTGTTATATTCTTAAGTTATTCTAGCCATCTAAGTCGAAAAAAAATTAATATGTATGTTCGTTTGGTTCTGAGGTTCTTATATGTCATGTTAGTTGATACTTGTAATTACATACTAAAAATATTCGTAATGATGAAGGTTAGTTCTAAAAGTCTTTATGTAACTAGCCACATATATAATGTTAAATTGGTTTTAAATTTCTTAACATAATATTTTACAGATGGATAAAGGGTTCATGTGGTAGTTCTGTCATTTGATGATTTATAACATACGTTTTATTGTTATATAATTCAATTCATTTTCAAATAATAAAATTTTCATTCAACTACATAAATAATATGTATATATATTTATTTATTATAAATTAATTGAAATTTGTATATATAACTGATTTATATAAAGTTGAAAATGAATAACAAACCTAAGTTTTATGAAAACGCATTTCGTTATTGAATACACACACTAATGACCTATATATGAAATATGTAGTAAGGTATTGCATATGTGTATATAAATTATAGGTTAAAAACTTTATCCTTAAATCAACGTCCATTATAATATGTGAACATTGGCATATATATAATAAATTGTATATGAATCATAGACAGGTTAAATATGCTTTATATTAAATGTACAAACGCGGTAACACTTCGAACTCTTGAAATAGCATTCATGCAACACTCACATACGAGTAATTATATATTAATTCTGTAGATGGTTACCTATTCTATATGTACAACATAATCAAATAAAACTTCCAGGCCAATATTATATGACATTGGAAAATGTGGTTTGAAATGTAATTCGAATAAACAGACCATTAATGACAATGAATGTCACATAATAATTAATGGATAAATGTAGAAATAAGCATTTCATAATATTGCTTCTATATTTATAAATTATTACAAGCAACTAAAAATTGAAATAAAAATAAAAAAATTAAATAATTTATTTAGTTTCTATTATTCATATGAGGAACTGTATTAATATGTAGTAATTACATTAAAAAAATAATAATATAAAATTGTTAACAGCATTTGTATTTTGTACCCAAAACGATCTTATTGTTGAGTAAACTTAGCACTTATCATGTAGAAATTTTAATAATAATACAAAGAATGAAAAAAAAAAAGAATCAGATTTATAAATACAAAGAAAATATTTTCTTATTTTCCTCTACTTTTCGCATTTAAAATTCTTGTGTATACGTTTTATATAGCATAGTAAGCACCGGTGATCCATTTATTCAATCAAAAATATATATGGCAACCAACGTAGTTTGATGTGAAAATTTTTCTGTTTTTTCTAAAATACATAAAAGAAAAAATAAGCCCTTAAGCTTCTCCTGTTATAGTAGAGGAAAACACATTAAAAGAAACTTTTTTGACCATAATTCAAGGAAATGAGAAAATATTAAATAAAACACAACACAAGACGTTGAAAGTTATTCTTTTCAAGTTTAAATAAAAAAAATACAATAGAAATAGTAGTTGTTTCTAGAAATTAAAACTAAATGGTTAAGTACAAATAGTAATGAGATTTGCTGTAATTTGTCGTGATTTACTGAAAATCTTTTAAATATATGACGTCAACAAGCTAGTGTACAGACCCCTCCTAATCAAATATTATTTAATAATACAATAAACTATGTCGTCATGTCTGATATACACTAATTAAACACTATTTAGTTACATACATACATGCACACGCTTTTGATTTCAGGGAGGGGTAGATTTGCAAAATTAAGATAGGGTAATTTTTTTTTTTTCATCGACGATTGCAAAACAGCCTCAAAATAAAATTTAGAGCAAAAAAAAGGTCTTCACTTTCATTCAACAACATCGACGATTGCAAATTCGACTCAAAATAAAATTAAGAGCAAAAAAAAAAAAAAAGATCTTCAGTTTGAGGTAGGGTCATTTTCAAAATCGAAGTACTGAAAAAACCTACTATTTTCTGTTCAAAACCTGAAAAAACATACTATTACTATTACTACAGCCCCCCTCCCCCTCATTGTGCATGTATGGTTACATACCTACACTCCAGACCATAAAATAAGCTGTAGTAATCGCTTTTTTTTTGCAGTAATGATTGGGATTTCGCAGTACTGATTTGGAAATTTGCAGTAATGAAATACTAGGATTTTCTAACGTTTTTCTTTAATATTCTAGCTTTAAACTTCATTATATAAATAAAGAAATTCATTCTTCATTTATCGAACTATAAAATAAATCTAAAATATCAAAGAAAAACATTGGAATCCAGCAATTTCATTACTGCAAAATTTGAACCCCAAATAATCAACCTTTTTCATATATAATTATAAATTATGAGCGATCACTGAAAAAAATCAATTTATTCTTGCATATTTTATTTGTTTTAAAATTAAAGCAATATTATGGTTTCCCACTTTGCCGCAGTCAAAACCAATAATTAGGCTTAGTAAATGAAAAAAAAAATCGCCTCCGGCTTCGCCAGGATTTACAGTAATGATTTTTCCTTATTTTATGCGCTGCTACACTCTATATATTCATTACTACCATACTGTAGCCGTAAGTATAATTGCATCTCGTATGTTAGTCAATAACATTTCATTTTATTTCTTCATTAATTTGCCCTTTCGCCATTATAATCACGATTATTATTTAATTAATCTTTTCTTTTCGATTGCAAGTTAATTATATGTAAGATTTGAGAAGTATTGTATATTTTCCTATATATGTTATCGCAACATTTTAGCTCTTTTAACAATTCATTATTTTTTTAAATTCAAAAAATCAAATTAGATTTAAGACCCCAATTATTCTTTATCTTAAATAATATGAATATTATTATTTTTTCGAGTATTGTGATTGTGTATTAGATGGTTTTTTCTAATATCAATTTCCAATTACTTTTTTTTTCGATTCTATGCATTAACAATGCCAGTTCAAAATCTATAATTGATTGAATGTCTAAAATATCTCATATTTCATATATAAATCAATTGTATACATCATTTGCAGTGCCGGATTATTAGGTTGGGGGCCCTTTGGTTTTTATGAAAAATGGCTATTTGTATTAATGTGTATTTTATTAACTTCATTTTCTTGTGCATAATACAAGGTGCAAATATATTATTTTTGCAACAATAAT
>JAABKK020004655.1:0-27065 GCA_011634745.2 Catotricha subobsoleta
TCATTCGTTTAAGTTCGGGATTTCGATTTTGGAATTACAATTAAAAATATTTAGAGGCAACTTAAAGAAAAATGGCTGTACAATAAATGTTTTTAATTAACTTATAGAATAATTTAAAAATATAAAAAAAAAAATGAATCTTCCCCATTTATGATTTTATACTGTCAAAAAGATGAGATTGAAGGTGGTTTAAACATTTAGTAGTAGAAATGGAATTTGATTACTTAACACTATATAATTTCCATGTGTTGAAATGTATTCTTAATCTTTGTTTTACATATCATTGTTTTCTTTTTTTTATCAATATATTATCAGTCTAAGTGAATCTTCGATTCAAAATCTATTACTTAAAAAAATATCTTCATTATTTGCTGTCATTTTGAAGTTATTTGGTTTTTGAGTCGTGAAGTTTTTTTCTTTTCTTCTTTTTTTTTAAATTACTAAATTTAAAAAATATATATATATATGTGAATAGAAGAAGAATTCTCTTTTCAATTTTGATGATTTGCCGTTAATTAAATTTCTAATTGATTATTATTGTATTATGTTATGTGTTAATTAATCGGCTTATTAATTTTAAACATTTAATAATTAATCCATTTCTGCTCGTTTTTATTTTTACTTAATTTGTGTTACATTTCTTTAAAGGAAGATTTTATTTTATTTTAAAAGTTATTTTTTGGGAAAAATGTACATAAATATGTAATTATTCTCTAAATTTTATCTGAAATTCGTCTTAATTTAGCAATGACTAATAAATATGCTATTTACCATAAAATAGCTAGAAATGTAAATACGTCTTATTAAGTGTGCATAGATCAGAAAGCGAAAGAAACAAAAGAAAAAAATCATTTATATTTTATTCTTCTCGCCAATTATGGGTGTTTTGTGACCTGATTCAATTCCAATATACTTATTAGCCGCTAATAAAAAGAAATGTCTACATTTTTTTTTATTATTTAAATTTAAATAAAATAAAAAACTTCACGACAAGTGAGACGTTCAGTTATTCATCATATTATATAAACGTTGTTATTTGTGCTACCATGTGTAAAGAACAAAAAAAAGTTATAATAAAATTATCGGTTTTAATATTAAGTTGGTTTTTGACTTTAAGCTTGTATTAATAGAGGTTTCATTTAATTTTATGTTTTTACATAAAAAAAAATGATTTAAAAAAATGTCGATAATTGAATTTTCTTTTAAAAACGGATAGTAGCCTCGAATAGTGTTGCAATAGATAAAGAATAAAAAATATCTAGATAATTATGAAATAAAAAGAAAATTAATCCATTGTTAAATTAAATGCATTATATGCATTATGCATGCATATTAATATATATGTATAGAGTTTTTCATAAGACCGTTTCTTGTTTTTTTTTTTTTAGCTCTTCGTGTAATTTATAATATTAATTATTATATTTATCTAACTAATTAACGGCATTTTTATTTTCTTTTTTTTTTTTTTTGATTTTGGATGACAATATAAAATTAATAATAAATCGTATTCGTTAGCGTGATGGAATAATTTCGAGTACTTATTTGATTATGAATTACGAATGATGGATACAAAACAATAGAAAAATTGACGTCTTTTTCTTTTCACCTAAACTTCTAATCGATTTACTAACTTATATTATGTTGTACGTAAAACCACTTAATAAAGTTTTTTTTTTCTGTTTGCTTTTCAACTGTCGTCGATATAGATCCAAATACAAATTGCTATTAATAAATAAAAGTTCTGATTTTCGGTTTGAAATGAAATAAATATACCCACAGAAGCTTATATTGAATGGATGTAATGTAAGTATATATTGTTGCTGTTTCCCTTGTGAATAAATTTAAAGCTATACAGCCAGGGTGGGATTACATAAATCAAATAATTCACAAAAATCAAAAAAAACCTTATTTATTTGATTTGGATTTTTTTTTTTTAATAAAATTTGGATTTTTTTGTTTTTTTTTCAATAATAATTTTTATTTTATTAATTCATTAATTATCGATAACAATTAAACACCATAAAATCAAAAAAAAATGATTTAAAAAAAAATAAAAAATCGTTATTTATTCCCACCCTGTATACATCGAACACTTCTCTAACAATAATTTAAATTAAGTAAAGGATTACTTGCTGAGTTTCCCAATCAATTATTACACTTGGTGAAATATTTCAATGTCTAGTATAAGTAGTAATATATCAGTGCCAGGTAGTCAACATTCTACCATTTAGTTGCGTTAAAATATTAGATTCAATAAAGCTTGAATGGACCATTTTTGAAAATGTGTGTTTATATTTTATGTAAATATTAATTTTTTTGATATATTTTGTGGGAAACTATGTTTTAGTCATAAATTTCGTTTGAAATCTATTTTCTATAATCTATTACTTTACTTTACCCCAAACGGATGCAAGACACACACACCGGATTTACTTCTAAGTGAAGATTAAAGTTAAATTTAATAAATTATCTGTCTAGAAACTCTTGTGCTCATTTTTATGACATTAATTACAGCATACATTTATTATGTATTTGCTGATGGAATTTAAGTGACAATAAATATTAAAATTTTATTATCCAATTATTAAATATACGAATAATTTAGTATTATCTACTTAGAAAATTAATTCTGATTCTTAACTAAATCTCAATTTTTATTGAAAATCACGTTCTAATATTATGATTAAATGGTATTTTCAATTTGAAATTTATAAAATACCTTTTTTTTTTTTTTTGGTTTGTCAACATTACTGCACATGAATACCGAATTTATATTAAAAAGCAATAAATTGGATCTCTGTGCGATTATTTATAGATGATCTAAACTTATCCACACAATCTACGATTTTATAATCAATAATGAAATACTAATTAAAATATTTTAACAAAACACCAGTAATATGTTTATTATGTTGTCTATTATTCTTTTATTTTATTTCAATATTAATTTTGTTTGTTTGTTTTTTTTTTTTTCTTTCATTTTATTCAAATGTTAAAATTTGCAATATTTGATAAAATTATTACAAAAGCACATTGTGTATAAAAAAATCATCTAATTTATATCAAATTTCTGTTGTTTTCGATTCAATTATATCGCTTAATTGTTTTTCTGTTTGATTAATATTAGCGCCATGACCACCATCATCATCGTCACCAACAATATTATAATTTAAGCCAGACAACTTACCAGATGATGTTGATGGTAATAAACTCTGATGACGATGATGATGTTGTATATCAATATTAATACCTTTATGTTTGGCAAATAATTTTAGCAGCTCAATTGCGTCAAGAGCCTCTCGTTTTTCATGCAGGAGTCTGTAATTTAATTAAATGGAAAAAAAAAATTGAATATTAGAAAATGTATTTAAAAGTAAATCGAAAACATAAAATTGGTTTTTGTGTGAAATTTTAAAAGATTAAATCATTGTAATTGGTCGTGGTTACTATGGAGTTAATCGTGTTGTACAACAATTTAGAATAAAATTTCTCGTAATTATATAATTAATTTCTTTAAAGCTCAATTAAATAAGAAAGAAAACAAATATTAAAAAAATAATAATAATTGAGATACATGTTGAAACTGAATAAAATAAAATGAATCAATTGTTATATTGTTTTTGTTTACATAATACGAAGTCTTTATTAAATAAAAACAAAACAGCCGTTTTCATATAAGTATAAAGCGACACAGCAATTTAAAATATTTTACTTCAATCTTTCTCTCTGCATTTAATCATGTGTAATATAATTATAATTATGTACCGGTGCATATTCAATAGGTGGAAAATTTTAAATTTTGTTTATACTCCATTCAATTTGCAGTATCACAAAATGTGCACCGAATAAACATAAATAAAGGAAGATTTCATTTCATTACCTTCACTGATTATTATCACAATATGTTAAAACATAATGGAAAACACAAGTTCACAACAATGCTACACATTTGTTACACAATTATTGAGAATATTCCATTTTAACTTAATCAAAAATGCTTGAAATAAATACCATTTTTATAAATATTGAATAAAATTTAATCAATATTTTCTATTGAATAAATATAAGGCTGGTTTATAGACAAACTCTAATAATCACATGTATTGTATCCTAAATTTTATAATATCATAAGTTATGCCGTCAAATGAACTGGCCTGGTAATTAACCTTTGACAAATTGAGGGAAAAGGGTGTGAGATTAAACGGAAATCATAGAAAATTTACGGCCTAAAATTAGATAACATATTTAAAATGTCATTCATATTGAAACGTTAAAAATAGCACTTGAATATATGTGATAGGTAAAATTGTCATTAATTTTACTGGGGAATACTGCTATGTTGACTAGGGGGGTCCTTACCAAAAAAAAAAAAAATTTTTTTTTTCTTTAATGTCAAAGTGCTTAGAAAGTTGTAAAACTTAAAGATCTGCAATAGTAAAAAAAAAAAATTTTACCAAAGGTCATTCAGGGTCAATTTATCAAAAACTATGTTTTTTTTTAATTTTTCATTTTTGGTAAGGGTGTCCAAACTTTGTCGATTTTGCACATGGCTTGTACGTGCATTTCAGACAAAATGTGATATTTCTACCAACCATAATCTGCAAAATTCGAGTTTCGATTTTTTTCTTGCCACCCTAATGTAGAGATACTAACTATTTTTATTACAAATTCTATAAGATGATAGTGAACATCATATATACCAAATAATTTATATCAACTATTTAATTTTAGTAAGGTTTTCAATTTTAATTATTTCATGCATTTAATAAAATTATCCTCGATACATTTATTGTGGGTAATAAAATATATATGGTAATTATTTCATCAAAATAAATAATATCAATTTCGGGTTTCACTATTTAATTATAAATATAAAAATATACTTTCATAATAATGGTGATGCATTCAATACATATTAACATTTTTATATCGATATTGTCTCTAAATTGCCGACCATAAAATATAAGGATTTTTCCGTTGAAAATGACACGAAAGATACAACAGTCATTACACTACCTATCCCTATCATTTTGAAATCTTTTACATGAAAAAGTTGTCGTATAAATCAATTTAGACAGTTTAATCGAACGAGACAAAAAAAATGTTTGTAATATAATTTCTCATTCTATCCGGGAAAGCATCAGTAATTTTCCAAACTTTCACTTTTGTTCCAATCAAATATTTATATATATTATATATGTTTGATGTTTATTTTTTCGATTTTGTAAAAGTTAAATAGATAGAAAATTTCAAAATCCAAGTTATAAAATGAAAAGCGATCAAGATAAATAAGGATTCTAGTTTAAAAATGTTTTGACAATGAATTTCTTAAAATGTTTTTTTTTTCTTTTGTTTGGTTCTTCCAAATATTGGATCTAATGATAGGCATGTTTTTGACAAATATTGAAAATTTATGTGACACATAGAAAGTAGGACAGCATGCGGAAAGAAACAAGACCAGTACATTTTCATACATTCATTTTCCATTATATACAATTATAATATGTTATCCTATTGCATGTTCAACACAATATCCTATAATTTATATTTAATAAGCAAAAAATAATTTATTTTCGGTATTATCAATAATTATTACACTATAGGTGTAATTTTGATACTATTTTGGCACGCTACCTACCTGTTTTTGTCAGATTATACATTTAGTTAAACGAAATGAGATGGACTTAAATATTATCTCTAACGTAGGCAACCTACGCTTTAACCTTCAAAAATTGAAGTTTGAAATTTCATCGTTGATCTCACGTTTTACTGTAGGAAAATATTTTCTATGAAAATATAAATTACGTTAATGTTTTTTTTTTTTTTTTTTTGATATGATTTGAAATTTCGTATCTTGAATTTTTAAAATATATTTTGGGTAATACACATACTACGTACCCTTTCTTCAAACACGCAATCTTTAACTATATATGTGGTTGTTAAGCTCAATGCATGAGATATTCAGTAATACCTACAACATTCAAATAGATATATTTTGGTGGTAGTGCGTTCAGAATAGAGATGTTTTTATAATTATTATTATTAATTTTGGACATCTATTCTGAAATTCGTCTTTTTAATAAAAATGATTAACTGACCTAAGTTATATCCAACTTGAGTAGATCATGTGAACTTAAATGAATGAATCAATAATTAAATGAAAAAAGAAATTTTGAACTTATTAGTTGTTTTTTTTTTCGATTTATCTTTTGGCAAAAGCATAGAAATTAAATTATGTACGGTCGTTTGACAGTGCTTGAACGCAGTTCTTTCAAACAATCAATAGCAAAGACTTATGTATAACATATTTGTTACAATATACATTACATATGTTTATAAGTTACATTTCTATTATCCATGAAGCTTAAAGATAATTAGCATTTTAAATGAGATACATTTTAAGAAAGTGAAAATACAATTATGTAGTCATCAGAGGTCTGCATGGACGTCCATGGACAAGCAAAATAATTTTTATCTCGACTATTTTAATACTTTGTTTAGTCATTTTATAATATCTTTATGATAATGATGGAAAAAAATGAAATAAAAAGAAAAAACTACAGATGAAAATAATAAAAAATATCATAAAAAAATTAAAAAGAAGAAAGAAAACGTGACAATTTGATAGATAAAACAGTCAAAACAAATGAAATCAAATTAAAAATTTAAAAAAATTCAAGCAAAAAAAAAAGAGAAAAACAAAAAAACATCGAGACATCAAAGATATGGGGAGATATCCCAATATCCGGTCTCTCCCCCTAACCTGCCTGAAACTTCTTTTAATTGTTCAATGAAATCTTTTCCAGTTATATCTGCCACTGAATTCGGATCCATATTGGTTAGCATTTCTAAATCTGGTTCACTGAGCACCGACACGTTATACAAATTGTTTTTCAATTGCCCAACAATTTTTTTCAAATGTACACGTTCTACATCAGCACTGTCTGTGGTATCAGCAGAATTTCGTCTCGTAGTGATGGTTACATAATGTGTTGGCTGTATCGAAAGAAAAAAATATATATAAAAAATATGTACATTATTGTTATTTTTGTGTTTTTACAATATTAAATTAGATATGAATGAGTTAATGTTTAAGGAGAATGTTTCAAGCAAACCAACACAACTTTCCGCACCCTCACAAATTATTGGAATCGATACATTACACAATATAAATTTGTATAAATAACGATATAAATATCAATATTAGATGTATTGAGCTTAGAATAAATTTTAACTTTTATTAAATTTTAAGGAAAACCTATATATGCTTAATTTTCTCAACATAAATTACATTTTATTCTAATTCCTATTGTTTACGATAAATTTTGTGGTAAATTTAATTGTGATCGGAACCATAAAACAACAAGCTTTATTTAAATTGAATTATACGATTTTCAATATATATATTAATAAATTGAATATTAACGTTGAAGTTTCAATATCAAACGACACGGTCGTTCAATTACAAAACCGCATAAGGAACACTTTTCTCTAAAATCAATTTTTAACGTGATCTAAATTTACTATTTATAGCAAAATGTTTTGCGGCATTTCATTTTTTTTTTATGTAGTCTTGAAATGGAACGAAGGCTTTATTATTCTCAAATGTAAAGGGGTAATTTAACAAAAATATACAGAAAGGTGGTATAAAATTTATGATAAGAATAATTCAGATACAGGATATTGTGGTAGGTGCAAAAACAAAAAAAATAAATATATATTCAATATTATATGTAATTTCTAAAAAATATTGACTTCTTCGATCTTATAACAAAAATTATATATTGACGATACATTGAAAATTACAAAACGTTCAAATTACGACTAACATAATTCAGTTATGATGTAATTGAAGTAAACTGCTGCGTATTTCTTACATCAAAAGCATATATTTAAATTATAAACATATTAGTGTTGCTTACATAATTTTCAAAGAAAATCAAAACAAAACAGTTATAGCGAATGTAAACAGCATTAAGGGACAAAAGATTTATTGTCTTTAATAAATTATTTGAAACAAGCTACCAATGGGGCTACACGACTTCATTTTTGTGAAGAAAAAAAAAACGGGCAAATTTTTCCCAATTTCCAAAAGTGCACCCACAAAGAGAACAAGATTAACCGTAAATGCTTGTTTTTTTTCTCATTAAAATTTAAATTTGCACCGTATCGTAAGTTAATTTTTTACAGAAACATAGAAACATTTTCTTGTGGCGAAAAATAGTTAATAATAAAAAGTAAAAAAAAATTGAAAGCAAATCAAACGAAATAAATAAAGAAATAAACTGTATATTTGTTTTAATTAGAATGCTAAAATAGATATTATTGAATGAAAATTCAAGAAATCTTACAAGATAATCTTAATAGGAAAATGTTTTAAGGAAACACTTGTTCATTTCTTAGTACATAATTCTATGGAGTGGTGTCAATAAAACGCACAACGATAAGAAAATATATAAATACAATCAATTATGCATTATAAATTTATATTCCTAACAGTTTGCCAGCGGATGAATAAGATATGATACACGTTTTCCATACATTGGCGTTCGTAATTTTTGATTATCAATGAGATCGAAAAAAGAACTAAAAATCACTCGCAATTAACAATTTAAATGTTATACTAAGAATTTAGATAGAACACAAGTAAATGATAATAAATAAGTTTAATTGACGCACAGCACCCATGTTTATGTTCAAGATTGGTTAAACAGAATTGTGAATCTATTTTTATCATATAAAATTGCTTGAAAATATTTCAACCAGTGTTTTTTTTGTGTTACTTTTATATTATATTAGTTTAATTTTAATTCTATTGTTAACATATAAAAAAAATGTGAACTCAACGAAGAGGAATTTAATTTTTGAAAGAAATATGTACATATTATATGATAAACTAATTTTATTGTAATGAAAATGTTTTTAATATTTATAAATTAAAGTATTTCTAAAATTCCATTTTACATATAGGTACCAGAATACAATAACATCTAATTTTTGTACGAAACATACATCTGATAATATGAAATATTCATGATATTTAGTATATTCATTTTAATGTGAAATTTGATTTTATTTCTTTGAAATAAACCAGTATTAAAATAAAGAAAGATTCTTTAACAAGCGTAATTTAAAAAGAATAAATAAATAAATAAATGTTTGTTCACATTGAAAAAACGATATAATAGTTAAATTGAAAGAAAAAAAAAATGATAAAGCAGGTAATATAAATATTGTTGCAAGAGCTTTTATGTATTATAATTTTGTGTACAAAATATTTATTTTAGCCTTTAAAGCCATACATATTAATAAAATCGACCTTTTCTTTACGTAGGCTCTGAGAGAGAAGCTCTCGACTCGACTGGTAGATATTAAATTTGCTTCCTTAAATCACATTTAATATTCATCTATATTTTATTTAAATATATCAAAATCAAATAATACAGAATAAATGGGAAAAACAAATCGAAACATTCCAAACGAAAATATGAACAAGATTCTCTTTTATTTCTTTATTTATTTATTTTTTTGGTTGATATATTTGATAAATGTTTACAGTTGTAGATTTTAAGTTACCGCCGACTTTAACGGATATTCATAACACTTATTTTACTTATAACATACTGGTGACGGTACTTTTATGTATTTTGAAAACTTTCTCCCATAAATTAAAGTTAGGGCTTGTTTCAAATGTTTTTCGCATCATCTTTAAAACAAAAGCAATAAATATAATGGTTTTCGGTCTAGAGTTTCATTCTGTAAAATATGCATTAAAATGCAATAATGCATTATTTTCAAGCCACAATTTCCTATTAAATATTTTTTACACTTTTCAGCTTTCACCCTACACCAACTAATTTAACTTTAGGCTTTATTTATATAGGCATTCATTTATTATATGTTACCATATAAAATGTTTTAAAAATTAATTAACTAGTAATGGATTGTGATCACATCACATTCATATTGCTGGAATTAGAGTATTATATATTATTAAAATTGACTTACATCGATCCATTGTTCACCAGAAAATACAGCAATTAGTTCAGCATTTGCCTCTAAAGTTTGAAAATAGTCTTCGTCATCAATTTCAGTGCCGTCTGAATCAAGATGTATATTTGGCATATCTATTTTACCAAACTTTTCTGCCGATTTTGTTTTGACTTCTTCTAATGTACACGCCACTAGAGCTTTCTTTATGTTACGTGTGACATCTTTTATCTGAAATGAAGATAATAATAATTTATTCAAAGTTGTGCAAATTAGTTAGTTTTATTTTGATTAAGTATTATAAAATCGTATTTTCAATTCACTTTTTCTATCGATTGATATGTGAAATTTCATTTTATAATACTGCTAAAACGGCACACGTTCACACGTCCACATTTTTACATTTTTTTTCTTTCTAATATGTAAGGTACGGGCCAAAATGCACCAACTAAAGAACCACTCTCTCCATTCCGGAGCGAACCAGTCCAAATTATTAATTTTTGATTTTTTGTATATCAATTTTTACTCCGTTAGAGAACCATACATTTTTTTTTTCATACATGAGAAATAAAATCACATAAAGGACCAGGGGCTTCATTCTCGAGATCGCACCATATTTATGGCATGCCAAAAGTAATAAAGACTAAAAATGCGTCGACTTACATGAAAATTATTTATAATCGACCCCCATTTATTTTTGGAGATGCAACTTTCACCTTCCGACCTCTCAATAAAAAGTTTTTTTTTTTTTAAATTAAATATTGATCCAAATTCCATCAATAGACGTTGACAAAACTTTTTATTCCGCCAGACGTCGCATCGTATGATTCAAGTATTAATCACACAGTTAATATATTTGTAATTAATTTGAAGAAAACATTTTCATAATCATTGAGCATATTTTCAGACCAACAAAATCAAAATAAATAATTTTAATTTTTTATTTCAGTTTTAATTAGTCTGAAAATATTATCAATGACTGTAAATATGTTTTTCTTAAATTAATTACAAATATATTAACTGTATGATTAACTAAAATTAATATACTTATTATCACCGTGTTAAAATTCATTTTTATACTTGAAACATACGACGCGACGTCTGGCGGAATAAAAAGTTTTGCCAACGTCTATATGGCATGAAAAATATGGAGTGACTTTTTAGCAGACTTGAATAAAATACTTTCTTCAAAATCCTTGATATACTTTTTATTTTGAGGATTGTAAAGGAAAGTAAGGAGATAAGCAAGTAGTTCAAGTACTAAAATATTCTTCGGGCGTCTACCTTTAAATTTGATGTGCTCCACCTTTCTCCATTCTCCCTCTTGCATGCCTTTTGAAACAAAATCCAAAGTATCTTAACTTTAAAGTATCTCAGATACTTTTTTACTTAAGATACTTTTGTTTTTGTTTAAAAAAGTATAGACGGGAAGAAATAGGGGAAAGGTGGAGCACATCAAATTAAAAGGCGCAGATCAAAAGAGTATTTTAGTACAGGAACTATATTTTTATCTTCTCATTTGTTCTTACTATCTACAAAATAGAAAGTATCTCAATGTTTTTGAAAAAAGTATCTTTTACCAAGCTGCTTTTTAGAAGGATACGCCTAGCGATTATTAGCTAAAATCGAAACGTATTACATAATAGGGCCCCAGACTACAGACGATATTCTAAAACTATAATATTAGCGGTGATCTTTTTAGTCCAAATGATTCAAAACGTCGGTAGAGCAGATATAAAACTTACTCCTTTTATTCTTTTTTAATCAACCTACAATAGGTGAGTTAGTTAAATTGCAAATCACATTGAAATTACTTCTTTTGATGCAAATCGAGTTAGGAAATATAACGTAAATAGAAAATACGAAGTTAAAATTTTAGATCTTTTAACTATAAACGATATTCTAGAATATCGAAAGTCGATTATTATAAACTGAATGTGAGAGACTCAAAAGTGCGGAAAAATTAACCTCAATATTTACTTGGATTATTTTGTTTACCATCATTTAATAAGAGATGGAAAAAAAAACTTTCGAATAAATAAAAAAAAAATTCAAGTATATTGTTGAAAACATGAAACCTCTTCAACGTCAAGAAACTCATTTGCGAAAAACAATTCCTCTGACAAAAGGTATTGCAATTGCTTTTGTATTGCTTTGCTTCTTCCTGTGAAAATCGCACTATATCATATTTGTTTGGTGTTGGACATTCCAGTTTTGGAGAAATAATGCATGAATTTGCTGTTGCTGTTGTTAAAATATTTAAAACAAGATTTATTCGGTTTCCACTTACTAGTGAAGAACTTATGGCAATTGCAAATGGTTGTAAGGAAACGTAGAAGGTGGAACTATATTCAATGCGCTGATGCAATAGACGGATGCCATTTTGAGGTGTGTCCAAAAGAAGAATTAAACTGACTATTACAATTTTAAAGGATGGTACTCGACGCTGTTATTAACTGTTGTTGACCACAAGTGTAGATCATATTACTATTTCTTCTTTCTTTATTATAATACATAATATATATACACTTCGATCAGGATCCAAACGTTACGATCCTTCCATTTTACAAAAAAAAATTCTAGATTTTTTGACCATAATTCTAGAATATCGTCTGTAGTCTGCACCAGCTTTATTCGATAATATAGAAGTAGTTTGTCGTTGGGCATTTTCTAGTACTCACCGGTTAACCACTTCAAAAAATAGAACGATTACTTGACAGCAGCTAGTTAGTAGTTGAGATGTTTTTTAACATATAATTTTGTAGTGGCGCCACTCCTGCTTTTTGGAAAACAAAACATGCAGCGCCTCCAAAAATATATGACTTTCCATAAATTCCTCAACAGAGAACTAACGTGTAGTAATCGGTCTATTCACCGGTAGGTATCGGTAGTTTTTGTTTTTTTCACCGGTAGTTTTATGGTTAAAATATTTGCGGTTAATATTAGAATTCTTCTGATAATTAAAATTTTCACTACTTTCTTTAATCTAAATACATATCTTCTATTTGTTTTTAGTTCATTTTAAACAAAAATCATATTGGTTTCGTAATTTTTTTCATTGAACACTTTTTTTTTGGATCTCAGGACTGAGTGGTCGGACTTTTATGGTCAATATACTAAAAGTTAAAGATTTTTTTGAACCTCCAGAAAGTCTGAAAAGTAGGTAATTTTGAGAAAAGTCGCAAAGAGTCAAAAAAGAGGCAACTCGACAGCCAATTTAGTGAAAAATGCTAAGAATTTTTCTCAGGATTGATTTGACGGATCTTAACCAAAACATGTATATTTTCAAGAGCACAAGATTCTGCGTCTTTCGTTACCATTCTTAACAAAAATGAAGTCGTGTTTAAATTCAATTCGTTATTTTGAATATAGTATAATCTTACTTGTGTTTTTCGTTACAATATTTAAAAAAAAAATAGTGTAAAAGAATTAGAAGAGAAAGTGATTCAAATTCAAATTTGTGCTTATTATTTGCTGCATCTTTGATTTTGTTAGTATTACTTTTTTCAATGGATGCAATGGTAACCATAGATGCTTTTTTAATTTTAGCAAAAAAATAAAAAAATATGAAACTTTTACCATGCGTATTCTGTGCTAATAAACTTTATTTGTTTTTAAAAAAAAAAATGGTCTCAAAAATGTAATAAAAATGTTCACAATTTTTGATAAAAGTATTTAATGAAATGTCAAACTTTTTCGATCTACCGCATAAACCACCATAGAAAGCATGGTGAAATGGTTAGCTTACCGGTGAGTGAATGGTGAGTATTAGAATGTGCGCGGTTAAGGGTAAAACATACATACGCGAATTCGCTATGCGGTGCGATTTCTTACATAGGTCATTTCGCGGTTGAAGTCTCCGCATAAATGCTGTAGATCAGATTCATATGAAAAAAATGTTGAAAACTCGATCTCCACAATTTTTTTTATATTAGCTGACCTACAGCATCTATGCAGAGGCTACAACCACGACAAAAAATCGCGCCGCATAGCGAGTTCGCGTATGTATGTTTTACCCTTTAGGCTCACCGGTAGATCAGTGGTAATATTTTGTTCTCACCGGTAAGTATTAGAAATCTTTTGGTAGAAAAAAATTCACCGCTCGGTTAACCGGTTAGTACTAGAAAATGCCCGTTAATTCGCTATTATCTAAAGTACGAAAATATTTGATTTTCTCTCATTTCTTTTATTTGTAAGCTCATTTGACAGTTCAATAGTAAATATGGTGATGTTTTCTTGATCATAATTTTTTAGTCTGTTCGTACAGATTATGATAATACACTTTCAATATTAAAATTTAAATAAGTACCTATATATATATAAAAGTTCATCATAAATCGACAAATTTATTTTTTGATAACATTCAAACAAAAAGTAACAATTATTACTAGTAGTCTTTACATAGTTTTATTGATTTATAATAACATTCAAAATAAATGAAATAAATTACTATTGATAAATGTCGATCATTCAAATATTTTAAATTCCAATATGAATCTTCTTACGGCCTTACCATTACAGATTATTTACAACTTTGACAGCTTTAAAAGAGGTTATGTGATATTTGGAGGTAAAACAAAACCTGTTACGTATGAGAGTAAGGGAGTAAGTATTATATAGCATTTACATTCATGCAAAATATACCTCCAAATGTCAAATCTATTGCACCGCAGTTATATCAATTTATGTATCGTTGTATTAGAGTATATATATGCAAAAAGCGTTATTCAATGTTGTGCATGTACATAATCAAGGTGATGGTACATTAAATTCAAAGCTTTATCATAAATTTCAATTTGAAATGTAGGTATGAATAAACGACGAAATATTTCGTTTATAGTCCCCAGAGAACAGTAAATATATATTATATACATAATATACATATATGTATTTGTATATATATTTATTTAGAATGAAGAACGAAACACAAGAATTATGACATGACATAATACTTACTGCTATATTTGAATTCTTGACTTACTGAGTAAAAATAATATAAATTCTACACAGACGCGTCGAAATAAAAATGTAAATTATTTCACAACATACTTATATAGCCAAGAGATGAAAAAAGAACAAATAAAAACCCATTAAAACCCAATGCCAACACAAAACAAAAAATTATAATCAATTTCTTAAAAGCTTTTTTAATAAATCATATTATTTCATTTGAATAAATATTTAAAAAGCATACCATATTAAATTAGGGGTCTTAATTTAGTCACAAGCATAGATACATACGTTTTTTTTTTCAGGGAGGCATAAATTATGAAAAGTAAATTAAGATAATTCATAATTGAAAAAAAAAGAACTATTTACGTTTTCCATTACAAAAAGAAAAGAAATCTTTACTTCTTTTCTAAACCATGTTTTCTATGGTCCACGATCTCCTCAAGAAAAGCAAGAATTTAATTCGTTACTTTTTTATTTCAACTGCGATTTTGCTACCATGGAAACCTACCGTAAGGTTTAAAACGAGAACTTCTGTTCAGTAATAAATTAAGATGATTTTAATTAACTTGCTTCCCCCGCTAGGGTCTCACTGGATATAAGTGTATAACTCTTCATTTAAGGCTATGTCCAATCGTGTCAAAAAAAAGAAGGCTTATTCACATTAGTCCGTGGCCAATCGGTAAAAAACAGACTTTCGCTAGATTTTATTGAATCCGGGCTGAAGTTTTTGTCCTAGATTGAAGAAAAAAAAATATTTTGGAAGAGGGTACCAAATTGCACTCCCCAAAGGGAAAGGGATATGTAGACATTCAGTTAAAACATCATAGCTCATCATAGGTCTAAAATGAAAATTTTATTAAAATTTGCCCTTTTTCACATTTTTTGCACCACGGCGCCATCAACGGGATGTTTGAAAACTTCGGGAGAGCCAAAAATGGATTCCTTATGGTCGATTTACTTTTAGTCGGCTTCAGCAGAATTTTTGTTTTAGGACAAAATCTCATGATATTCAAGTCTGCGTCTACAATTGTTTTAGAACAAAATTTTAAGATATTCAAATCTAAAAAAAATTAAAACGAATAATTAAGATTATGAAGCAATCTGGTAAATCGTTTTAATTGTAGACGCAGATTTGAATATCATGAGATTTTGTCATTACGATTCTTTGCTGAACATTTAAATAAGTGCCTTTTTCAAAACGCAGTTGTAATTTTATGAATCTAAAAAAAAATCCTTTTTTTAAAATCTCAATGTGATGTTTTTCGCGGGAAGGTTTTTTTTAACAGTCTTTTCTCTAGAAATACAGACCCGAATTAGCTTTAATTGAAACGGTAGCAGCTGAGTTTCATTTTGAACTCCAGTTCCCGAGAAATTGACTGTAGAGGGTATACATTTTTAAAACCAGACAAGAATTTTAGGTTTCTTGACAATTTTTTAGAGGTTTTTTGTATGCCTATAACTTTTGGACCAGAAGTCGTAAATACAGAACCGCGCTAGAAATGGAATGGAATAATAATTACCAATCATTTAGAACATTCTGCTTCTGGTCTGGTCACAAGTTTTTCAGAAGTGCTCCCACCTCATTTTATGTCAAAAATGGAAACCTTGTGCGCGACACTATTTTTTCAGACGCTGCGCTCTAAATCAAATCTCGAACTGCACCTTTAGTTCCAGAGTTACCTCGAAATTAATCAATAAATAGCCCGAAATAGGTATTTTTATATAGCCAGCGCTCTCAACAGGACATTTGAGACCTATAGGAATATGATGGATGGATTTCTTGGGTATGATTTTTTATCAATGGGATTAAGCACTTTTTTCATTTTCGGAACAAATCACGAGATAATTCCACTTTCACTTTAAGATTATTATAATCTCGATTTGTTCCGAAAATGAAAAAAGTGCTTAAGCCGAAAAAAAAAGCCGAATCTAAAATGGATGAAATAGGACACAGAACGACGAATGAGATAGAGATTAAGTATATGTCATTGTCAATGTATATTCGATTCAAAAAAAGATCTATTAAAAAAAAAAAGACCGAAAATAGTCAGTAAAATAACTCGCAAATTAGTCTATAGGTCGGATTATTTTCGTTTACCTTGACAACACTGACAATTTTGCGGAAGAAAGTTTTAATCGATCTTTTATTATTACGTATTTACATATATTTATTTTATGTTTATGTTTTATTATTTTAATCATTTTCACTATGTTTTTAAATATATATATATTTTATAGATAAATGTCTTTCAAAGAAGCTGATTGCGACTGAAAACAAATAAATAGCTTTAAAGCCGAATTTATATGCACAAACATTTGTTTTGTTTTTTTTTTTTTTTTTTACAATAAAGTACGATTTTAAGTATTGCCTTTTTTGTCACTGCGTATTATTGTGTCGTTATAGTGATTCAAGTGGGCGACGACATTGATTTATATTATTTGATGATAAATATATGATAAATTTAAAAAAAAAATGTAATGTAAATATTTGAATAAAGGATCAAGAAACACATTTGAATAAAAATTTCAAAATTCCATAAAATCTTAAAATGTTTCATGAAATTTTGAAAGTTTCATGAAATTTTACATCTCTAATGCCATTATTTCACTATTATCCCTTTAAGAATGTCGGTAAATACAAAAAACATTATAATTGGAAAGTTAATACTGACTTATTATATACTGTAACCACGAAACGCGATCTAACAAAGATTCGTAAGCTTGGCTTCATTCTTTTTATAAAGAAAAAAAAAAATTAAGCTATAAGTAAGCAATAACTTGAATACATTTTATTCTAAAAATGAAATTCTTGGTTATGCAATAAAATATTTAAGCAATAAAACAAAAAAAAAACTAATAAAATAAACAAACAATGATGAAATTTTTTCTAACTGTTAAGGTGCTTTTCCTCTTATTTTTTATTTTTTTTATTTTAGGAAATTTAATTTAATAACAAAATAAATAAATAAAGCTTTTGGGTGAACATAAACAAAGAGTGGTAATTCAAATTACAATTAAACTTTTTGTTGCTATGTTTGAGGGTTTGCATGACAAAAAAAATTCCATAGCACAAAGCAAAAAAAGATACCATTTTACTTCTTTTTTTATTTGTAAAGAAATATAACTACAACCTGAAGATACATATATTATAAGTACTTAATACTTATGCTTTCTACTTGTTAAATGCTTATTACAAAAAAATGTTAGGCTGTGTATATTAGCACTTACAGCATTCGAAATACGCAATACTTGTGACGTTTTTGTTTTGTTTTTTTGTATATCAACTGGAATGAATTTGTAATATTTTCATTTGAAATTTGTAAAATAGAACTCGTCATAAACTTAAAAAAAATTCCAACTTTGATTTAAGAATATCTCGTCACTATATCACAGTTTTGTTTTTCTTTAGTTACACTAATCGTAGAATGTATTGTGAAATAAGCTTAAGCACACAGATAAACTTCCATAATTTTGCTGTGTTTAAAAGAAAAAGTTAAATGAGCTTTTAATGACACATTCAAATTTATAATTTTATTGTAATTGCAAACTTTTTCATGTGTGCTCTATCCAGTGGTCATAGAGAGTGAAATATTTACATTTATATGAAGTTAAACATCTAGCGAATGTTAAAGATCTCTGGGCTAAATTTCTTCTCTATATCTATTTTTATCATACAATTCCAATAATGTATGGTTTTTTATTATAGTTTAGTAACATTTGCCTTTTCTATAAAGCCGCTTTTAAAATATACATAGTAGGGTGGTCCAAAATTTTTTGAAACCGTTTCGAAACCCTTTTGAAATCGTTTCAGAAACCGTTTCGAAACGGTTTCGAAACGGTTTCAAAATGGTTTCATAATTAGTAGTTTATATTTAAAATGGTTTCAAAATGGTTTTAAAACGGTTTCAAAATGGTTTCAAAACGGTTTCGAAACGGTTTCGAAACGGTTTCAAAAATGGTTTCAAAACGGTTTCGAAACGGTTTCAAAAGGGTTTCAAAACGGCTTCAAAAAATTTTGGACCACCCTAGTATATAATATATACACATTATGTGATCAGTTTGATGTATAAACGATGAGAATATAAATTAGACCAAAAATGTTATAAAGTTAAGAAAACAGAAAAGAAAACTGAATGAAATGTATTTTATGTGCTTAGAATATGAAAATATAAATGGATGTTGAATAATAAAAGCACAAGTTTGTAGCCATTTAATAGTCATGTATCAATTAGGATTATCAGCGATACATGATATGTCAACTGAGTGTCTAAAATAAGAAAATTTTACTAATTGATCTAATGAATAAGTCAAGTCATTTAAATAAAAAGACCATTTTTTAGTGATTATTGTATGTGGCGGGCCGAGTCTTAGCAGTAAAAAATATTCGCTCAAAATCGAAGAAATTAGTTTAAATGCGAGCAGCCAATATATTGCACATATATCGATATAATTAATCATTTATATATTGTAACTAGATTTCAAAGAAAAACATCCTTCAAAAACAAAAACCAACTTAAAAAGAAAAAAAACAAAAACAAAAACAAAAAAAAAATATATCAAAAATATCAAACACACTACCTGTGTTATTTTTCCACTTCAAAGACTTTTTTTTATATCGCAAATTTCCATGAATAATTTTCTTTTCATTTAGTCAAAGGTTCACCTACGGCTATTTACCATATATATACACTCAACATTATTTTTATTATCAATCAACAAAAATATTCTTTTAACAAGAAATTAAATTTCCATTTTAGATTTTTAGCGAGCCAAATAAGCTTATAAATTATTTATGGTAAAGCAAGATAAACTTCTACAAAGTATAATAAATTGGTTGGATCTGATCAGAAATGGTAACGACGGCAATATTAATATTAACAATGAACATTTTTCAAAAAAGAAAATATTGAAAGTCACATTTTTCTGATCTTTTGCCTTTATATTCCACAAAATCAGAATTAGACTTCACGCAGTTATATTTCAATGGTTTTATTGTGACTGGGGGTACTTACAATTTAAATATTAATGTACAATTTCACCATCAAATTTATTGCATTATTAAACACTGTTGGGTATCTGGAGGTCAAAAGCAGAAATTGTGTTATATATTTTTTTTTCTCTCCCTTTATATTACATAAAAATATTTTATGATGTTTGATGAGTTGAGTAGATGTTCAATTCAAGAATAATACAAAATTCGAAAAAAGTAAAAATGTGTCGCTAGACATGACATGCGAATTGTGAACAAACACTATTCTATAATAAAAAAAAATATAAAATTTATTTTGTGATAGAATGAAAACATTTTATGTAAATTGTATATATCATAATAATTATTTAAATTGACAACTGAATCTTCAGCAAAACAAAATATCTATAACAAACCGAACGAAACTGAATGAATGAATTTTGATAAGCTTCATGGGTATAACAAGTATTCTATAGGATCCAACAAGCAAACCGTATACACACGTGTGCTGGATGAAGCGCGAAAATATTATATACTCCTTGTATATATACTAAATTGATTATGTACGTGCGGATAATTTGAAATGTATTAGTTAACAGTGAAAAAAAAAATAGGTTTTTGATTATGTGCGCCTCAAAAATGCCCCAAAAATTCAGTCAAGAGAAAATTTATATTTTATACATAATTTCACTTAAATATAAATTATCGGTTTTTTTTTTCCTCTTTTAGGTATTTTGATTTGCTTCGGAAGTAGAATGATTGATAATTAAATTAAAGATGTTTAATTTATTTTAAATTTGGTTATTAGAATTTGAATTTAGTTTATTATTAATTGTACCTAATTACCTTATTACCTATTACAGGACGTGGCGATTGCTTATATTTTATACATGGCTGGGTAAATTTTGAACAAAAACCATTCTAGGAGAAAGATTAGAATTTTTATTTAATCATAACTACAAATTGTCCACATTAATTTAGTTTAAATTGTGAAAATCTTTCTTAACGTAATTTTTTCATTGTGGCTTGAACATTGGATGTAACATAATTCTAACCATTAAATTTCTTCTTCTACCTACCTACACCTTGTGAAATTAATATCTGCGGCTGCTATAAATAATGAAAAATTCAGATATTTTCTTTCTTTCTAACATTCAGTGTTCTTCTAATTGAATAGAAATAGAGTTTTTGAATAAAAAATATGATTGAAATGTTATATAAAAAATTTTTGACAGAATTTTATTGGAAGTATTTGACAGTTTTGATCAGATATCAAGTTAGCACGTTTAATTAAAAAGTTTTTGTTTTTATTTTTAGAGAATGAAATGAAACATCTGTTATCCAATTAGAGTTCTATTTGAGAAATTGTTTCATTTTATCAGATTGTTTACTTAAAATTAAAATCTATATAAATATATATATATATAATTATAATAATCAGAAATTAGGTTATATATGACTTAAAAGAAAAATTTCGAATAAAAAGATTGCTGTAATGAACAGAATGATAAACAAATTTAATTATCTTCTTACTTTGTTTTTTTTATTTTTTTTTTCATTTTTGGGCGAAAAACAAAAGTTAGGCTTTCCGAAAAAATTTCCTTTCCCTAAAAATCATTTAGCTATTACTAACAACTTTTACATTTTACATAACTTTTGACTCAACCTCGAAACCAATTTTGATTTTAATTTATTTCACTTGGAATTAATTTAAAATCTTTTGATCATGCTTTTTGAAATGTTGTGCACATATTAATTTGAATGGGTCTGAATTAAGTATAGATATACTAGAAAATATCGTACAACATTAAAATATTGTTTGAGAATTGTCTTAAATAACATTTCTACAATTTAAAATAAATTTGAAGTTATTTTCGTACATAATTGTTTTGATAAGTTCTTTTACCTGGACACGGTCTGAATGGGCATATGATATTGCTGTTACAAAATTTATAATATCTTTAATGTCAAAGTTAAGTATAAACATGTATACATTCTTTTGAACAATGTTACCAAGAATGTAAATCGATATTTTCAGTTAATGCCTACTAATGGTTTTACGCCTACGGCAATTATTATTATTTTTTTTTTTTTTCTTCTTATTTCTTATTCAACTTTTTATGTGACAAAATGCTACCCGTGTTGTAAAATTTCATAGATTATCATGATTTATTTATGTTAATAATTTTTATATGCCGATTATACCTATTCATACTTATAAAATATCCTATGCTCTTATTGATTTAATGATAATCTTCATAAAATTTTGTAGACTTACAAATCATTAATTTTTGATGGAAAATATTTTTTTTCTTTCGTGGATTAATAAATATGATTTATAAATAAATGAATAATAAATATGTTAGGGCATATAATGTATTACACGTTATACTCATATAAGTATCTAACATGACATAAACAAAAAAAAAATAAAGTGATTACGATGGTATTTCTTATACGAACAATGTATTATTTTAATCACATTAATTTTGAACATTACGTTAATTACATTTTTTTGTATAAATGTCTGGAACATTAATTTAAAATTCAATCATCAGATTCGAATGTCGTTGTATTTTAATCGAATGCTTAAATGAAAAACCTTAGTTAAATTGGTTATTTGAAATATTCCGGTTAGCATTATATATTGAGAGAGGGAATGAGACCAAAAAATTAATTTGATGTAATTCCATAATTAAATGAAGTGCATGGTTGGGGTAGGAAAATGGGGATCAAGTGCCGGAAAGCTGCTGACCGGTAAAAACAATTTAGAGTATAAAAAAAAAAGTGAACTACGTATTGATGTTGGTATTGCTATAGAAAGTTGAGTGTACTTCAGTATTTATCATTAATTTATATAATCCAGTGTAATTAATTATAAGCAACTCAATTACATTTCTTTTCTTCCTTTCTTTTTTTTTTTTTTTTTTGTAATTCTTCTATCTCCATTGAGAGAGCAGTATTTTTATTTTTATTTTTTTTATTAAAAGTTGTTATGGTTAAGACCTTTTTCGTATTATTGAAAATAGTGATACCACATTGCATACAGAAAAAATAATATGAGCTTTTTATGATGATGGAAGTAAAATAAGAAAACATTATTTGAAAACTTTTTTCTTATGACCAAATATGTAATATAAGACAAACATTTACGTTCAAAAGAAGTATCCTAATATTTATTATAAAAAAAAAAAAAATTTCATGGAAAGCACTAAGCAGATATGAAATATAGAAAAAGTTATGAGTTCCTTTATAAGTCATAACTACTGAATACCAAATATATATTGAGTCAGTGGAATGAAGAAATATATAAATAAGTAAATTATTCATTTCGCAATAATATCATATTTTACATACACTTAGTGTTGATTAGAACTGCAATTCATATCATACATCATCACTCTAAACCATCTTAATGCTGTAGAAGTAGTTGGAAAAATAAGCTTGAGAGTAAGTTTATAATTTAAGTTATGTATTACGTATTTGTTATTGTTAATTTCTTGTCTATCGTCCTATTGACAGCACTGAATGTTTACATGGTGAAAGCGTATTTGAAGTATATATTCTATATTTTCGTTTTATTTATCTATAGTACATTGAATTCAATTGAGATAAGAATTGAAATTGTAAAGTTGTAAACTATAAATTATTTTATGCATTTTAGTACCAAAAGTTTAGGTAATAACAATGGCCAGCACACACATTTTTTTTTATTTGCGGTCGAATTATTCCTAAACATATTGATGTTTAAAATTTATAGGCAAAAAATGTCCATTTTAAAGGTAGGTATTTAGTAAAAACTAAACAAATTCATTTATGTATTATGAATTACTCTAAATTTACTAGTACAGAATGTTAAACAACAGAATTACTTCAGAGCAAGTTTTAGAATTAAAATCGAAATTTTAAAAGGTAACCAAAAACTCAAATAACTTAATTATCAAATTAACCCTAAAACTTACTCGCAAAGTAGATCTTAATCTATTGTACGAAATCACTTAGATTACTATATTGAAAAATTATGTTTTCATTATCAAATTATTTGATTATATTTATAGTTAGTAAAATCACAATAACTACAGAAACATAAATAAACTATATAACTTTAATTTCATTATTTTGGGCTATATATTCGCAAAAATATTTTACCAGTAAAATAAAATTTAACTAAAAGTTCGATAAATACGTAATTTATCTTTCAAAACTTTACAGAGCCAGTGATATATACCTTAAAATATCGCACGTCTTTATTGTCAGTCGTTTTTTTTTTTTCTATTCTTATTCTACTTTTCAACAAAGACAGAAATAATTTATTAAAAGATAAACTTTTTAGCTTTATTTCATTTGTTTACTGTCTTTAACACGTAAGTCTTGACGTTAATTATTTAAGAATAATTGTAACGGAATTACGAATGCATTATAAATTACATATTAAATAAAGATAAAAATAATAATAAAATAAAATAAAAAATCGTTTCTTGTTATATGTATGTTCATTTTCATAGAAATATCCATTCAATATATATATATATATTTTATTCGTGTATTTTCTATTACTATTTGTGTGGCCCAGAAGAAAATTTTCGAAATTCTACAACTTTCATTTGTTTAAATTTTTAATGTACATCCAATATCTTAGAGAAATTTCGATTTGTTTTGGTACATAGCCAAATATGAATGAAATGAAAAAAAAAAGAAAAATGTATTAAGTATTACAATTCAATATCAATTTAAATAAATATATCTACAAATTCTACAATGAAAAGGTTAACGCACGGCTAGCCCAACCCAACCCATTCCGATTTGGCGCATTCTACGAACATTTTATTAAACAACATAACAACCAAAATAATGCAGTTAAAATTTTATCAAATATATTATGCATTTCAATTGAACAAAAACAAGTGACCTAAAAATTGTTAACATCTTCTAATAAACAAAACAATTCTTTTTGTTTTTCATATTTACATAAGAATAATTTCTGTAGAAAAGAAATAAGACTTCGTAGGTAGTTATTTACATCTTTTGTAAACAAAAAAAAAAAAAAACAACAACAAAAAAATAAATAGATAAAAAATATTAATAAGTAGCAAACTTACTTTGTATGGCTTTTTGTTAACACTATTTTCTTCTTCCATTTTAAAGAAATTTCACTTTGATTAATAAAACTGAAATTTAATATTTATTACACTTAAGGTGTCACAAAAACTTATCACTCAAATGCTAATGCAAAGTATCGAAATAATTATTTTAAGAGTTTCTGACAGATAACACACATCCGAACCGTTCGATGTCAACTAATACAATAAATGAATGGTAGCAAAACACGCAGATATAATCGGTCACATCATAATACGGCGCTTTTGCCTCCACCTATACGATGATTCAGCGCAACTTTTTACTAATACATGCCATTTTCCCAAATTTGAACTTTAGTTTCAGTGTATTTACCAAAAGAATAGATAAACCATAGATATAACTATGTCTATACTTTGGTATGTACACACAGATGGTGCTGTAGGGTTGGTACAATAATTTCTTATAACATTATGTCTGAAAAATTGATTATAAAAGATTATCTTATCTATCTTTATTATAATAAATGCAGTGAATTTATTATAAAGTTTGAAGTAAGTATTATTTTAGTGTTTTAATTAGAATCGATTGAACTTTTATTAAAAATAGTGCGAAATTTATGTGTTTAAAATTATGCTTGTTTTGTTGTTTATATTATTTCGTGATTTTCATCATAATTATTTTATGATAAAATGCATTCGAAATGACTGACATATAACTTTAAATCGCTTATTAATATAACGATCCCTTCAATATTAAATTTATCCCCTAAAATACCAAATTGATTACCAATTTTGTCGAAAATAGTTTTTTGTTTTTTTTTAATTATTAATGAGTTTCTTCGTTAAGGCCTCTTTGTCAAAATAAAGAGAAGAATACCATTTTACACATTGAAAATATGATTTATGTTTTATAAACGGAAATTTTTATATTTTAGGGGATCAATTTTACTAATTTAGTCGATCATTTTTAATATTTTAGAGAGTAATTTTATATTACAGATGATCAAAAAAATGATAGCACATTTTAAATTTCCATCTTCTTTAATACTTATTTGTGTACAAAACATTTCTTATAGTTTGTTGATAATTTTATATATATATTAACTTTTGAACACGAGAGATAAAACCATACACCATAGGTTTAATATACGTATGTACCCTTTTCTCTGTCATATTTACACATGCTTAGATTTTAATGAGTTTTAGTCATAAAATATACATAACATCAAACCCAGCACATAAAATAGCATCCATATTTAACTTAATGCTTTGTTTATTCAACAATAATTTATTCGAATTGTCGTTATTTCCATAATTACTATAAAATGATAACAAAACATTTCATCTTTGCATCATATCAAAAGTTTGAAATTTTATGTTAATTTAAGTTATTTATAAAATAAAATATGCATAGACATATTAATTGAAAATCCCTCATTGCTTATAACTTCTTAATTAAAAAGATTACCAATCGAAATGTACCATCACCATTATGCATTGTTAAACCAGACTGAACGTTAGGGTTGCACATAATTATGTAGTATAATAGTTATATTGATAAGGGATCGTTCGCTTATTATGTCACACCAAATTTGATGATTTTTAACCCCCTCCCCCCTATGTCACGCTCGAAAATGTACTGTCACGGTTTTTCTACTATTTTAAACTTACCCATCCCCTATCCCTGAAAGTGTGACATAATAAGCGAAAGATCCCTAAGCATTAAACATATTAAAATTAAAATAATTAAAAATAATAATATTCGTTGTCTAGAGCAGTGTTGAGAAAGATGATGATCTTATCTAGATAATTTTCATCTAAAATGAAAGTTAAAAATATCTAGATAAATTTCCCTTTTTTATCTTTATCTAAATTATTATCTAAAACATAATCATCTTTTTATCTAGATAATAATATTGGAAAAAAAAAATATTAAATAATAATTAACGCTTCCCTCTATATGTTCTGTGATATTTTATTAAACTTTACGTAAAGAAAACTATAGAACGATTACTTGACAGCAGCTAGTTAGTAGTTGAGATGTTTTTTTACATATAATTTTGTGGTGGCGCCAC
>JAABKK020004666.1:0-27063 GCA_011634745.2 Catotricha subobsoleta
TATTTGTAATTTTACCTGATTATATCTACTTTACTTTAATATAGATGTTTATTCGTGTTATTTATTTTCTATATATTATATTATGAAAATCGAAAACAAAAAACTGTTTAGAAACAAGTTTCAGTTTTTTTTTCTTTTTATTAATATTATTATTATTATTATTATTATTTTTTTTTTTTTGTGAATGAATATTATAAATTTCAACACGTGCTATCATTTCTTAAAATCATATCATTTATACGGGAAATGTATAGTTTTACATTTAAGTTTATATAAATTCACGGTCAAGAACATATAGCTGTATCAGCCACATCATCAATATCATCAAAACTAGATCCATACAGACTTTTTGCCGACGACTATTTTATATTTTATATATGTACCATCTTCGTGGTACTAAAACAAAAAAAAAAAAACATTTCTCCATGGAATTAATTGACTAAATGACATTATATATTATAGTAGCTGTAGCATATTCAGGAGTGTGTATAGCTATTTGTAATATAATTAAGATGTTTACTTCAAAAATTGAACAAAACCATTATCACATTAATGATATTATGATTTGTATTCGAAAAAGTTAAACTGGCTTATTTAAAAAGAATAAAAATAAATAAAAAATAAATAAATAAATGTGCGAACTCATTTTTGCGATGAATTCGATTGAATTGATCAAATATTTAATTAATGGTTTTTTGTTCAATATTCATATGTAAATATAATGGTTTATTATCTATTGAATCAGTCGCCTTGGTCTATAATACTTCTGGGTAAACTTGAATATTTTTGAAGTCATAATAACAGAAATCCGTACAAGTTGCACGTTTTCTTTTTACTCACGTATGCTTTTGATACTTATCGGCGCATATTAGAGGAAAAAAAATGATATTAATAATAATAATAACAATAATCTCATTATGTCGAACTTGTTTTATCCTGTTTCCAGTTATACAGTCTCACACTTATTAATTTGCATGTTTATAAAATTGTAAAGATTTAGAATATTTTGTGTAAATTAAAATAATTCATTTCACACTATTCAAAATATTGATAAAAAAAATATATATATAAACAAGTATCAATTTATAAAATGATTGAACGCGTGAGAAAATATGAAATTAAAAAGAAATGGTGGAATTATATTGTAAGCGCTGTGCTAATCAGAGTAAAAACTCTTGAGTAGATATAATATAAAAAATATATTGCGGCATTTAATTTATAATAATTTTCCACCAAACTTCATTAATTATTTTATCCAAAATGTAATCCTAAATTTTTCTTCTATTGCGTTATCAGGAATCAAATATTAAATAATCACTTATTGCAAAATGCATACTTTTAGGAGTTTAGGAGCATACGTTATTTATTCTGGCACATATTTTTATTAGTACTTTTATGGGTCCTTTTATATTCCTTTGGATACACTGACGGCAACGTGATGTTCATCCATTAGGGTACATATATATAAAAAAAAATAAGATTTCTGTAGGTGCAACAAGAGTTTTTCAGAATCCTTCGCAAAAATCGAAAACCGTTCAACGTGGCACACGGTTTATGGCGTCGTAAATCGATATTTTCAAAAAGTTAAAAAATTATGTGTCGAAGGAAGTTTGTTGATAGATTATAGATTAGTTTTTTGCACCAGATCCGCATGAGCTTACAATAAAACTTTTGGCAAGGTAGGACTTATTTAGCAAGATATGTTTTTTCAAATTTGAGAATGAGAATTATGTTTTTTATCGGAAGGACAATGCTCAAAAAAAAAATATATCATCGAGAAAATCACCCACTATGAGAAAATAGAAACATCTAGTCAAGAGTTTAGAATTAGATTTAGAGAAATTATCAATTAGATTTATAAAATAGAATTATAGCCTTAGAACCTCTGAATAAAATATTATTGATTACTCATAGATTAACAGTATTCATCTGAATTGACGCAGATATGGTATTAAGACAATCCAAAATAAATCAATAAAAAAAAAATCATATGTGAAAAGGCGGCATAATATTTACATAAAAGTTAATTTATAACCATAATAATTATTAAAAGCAAAAGCATCATCGTTTTAACAAAAAAATAATTCATTTCTAGAGAAAGAAATCAATCAAGTCATAATATTTGAACGTTTACAACTATATTCACACATTTCTTAAAAAAAAAATTATTTGACGCGCATACAAAATAAATAAATATCAGCGCAATTGCGTGGTGTTTTTATTCAAAATGATAATATATATATATATTTAAAAGTCGCACCATTTAAAGGAAGAATTAAAAGATATCAGATGTAAAGCGTTTGTCGTAAAAATATTTATTTACTTTTCTTCATACGTGCTCACAATTGTTATTCTATTAAGAATATTGTAATATATCGTTCATTGCACGGTTCAACGAATGGTACTAAATGTACTAATGGTAAATATATCACTATTATTATATTATAATATTTAGGGTTCGTCGTTTGTCTATATCTTTCGTTCACATACTTACTTATGTTTGCGCATAAGTTGTACATTTATAATATTATGATAAAATATATTGGTAAGAAAAACCATTCTTTTCATTCATAAAAATGTTCCAACCACACAAAATTTATGCAAAGAAAAAAATAATAATAAAATATTGTCAAATCAATCATACCTTTATGTTTAGTTTCGTATACTTATATAAGAAAGAAAAAAAGAAAAAAGAAATAAAAATATTGTATAGGGGAAATGGGTGAAATTGTAATATTTATTTACATATTATAATCTTTGAAATATAAAACTTTTGTTTCACACTTTCGGTAAGTGATTTTCCAAAGCTATAACCCAAAGTAGCACGATCTTGGTAAAATTATAGTATTATATTAGGGGTACTCATTAAAACCTCGGTATTTGGTAACTCGGTATAAATGGTATTTGGTATTTTTGGTATTTTCGGTATTAGGATCTATCATGAGTGTGTTTATAAAAATTGCGGTATATAACGTACGGTATGCGATATTTGACAAGGAAAATGTCAAACTTAAATTATTTTTCATGTCATAAGTAGATGTAAAACTGTCGGAATGCTTAAAAAGAGCGAAAAAACAAAATTCAAACACACCACAAATGAATTTAAATGAGAAACGTAAAAAAAAAGTCATATACCGAGTACCAAATACCGAATACCGACTTTATACATACCCTAAGGCAAGATAAGTTAGTATTCGGTATTCAATGCTCGGTATTCATTTTCCCATACAAATAAATACCGAGCAAATACCGAAAATACCGAATACCGAGAATACCGAGTTTAACATACTATACCTCTAGATACCGAGGTTTTAATGAGTACCCCTATTATAACTTATGCTAGGTAATTACTCAAACGTAGTAAAATTGTTGATATATTACAATTTTTCTTTTTTTCAATATCGGTAATTTTGTTACATATTACCAATTTTCCAAAATCTATTACCAAAATTGATAAATCAATTATCGACCATAGTTATTATGAATATATATTACTAAATTACTTAAAAATATTACCAATATCAGCAAATTAATTATTAAAAATAATAATTCTCAAAATCGGGCACAAAATTATTTAATAATTACCAAAAATTTCCGTAATCTTGTTACCAAATTTAGTAATTAATATATCAAATGGTCCTTGGGAAAATTCTAAATTCTGTAAATTTTAATAAATCATATCTGAGCATAGTTTAGTAATAATTTGAACCACCAAGATTCTGATACCGATTAGTTATATTGGTATTCAATAAAGAAGGCTAAACATAAATAAAGTCATAAACGATATTTACAGTTGAATTACTAAGTAGTGTTTTAAACTATCTTTATACCCATATACGATCATAGAAATCTATGTCAATTTATGGAATTATTGTGACTAACTGTGACTGCATCAAATAATTCTTCTGAAAAATTCCTATTTTTTAGCGCTATTGTTTTATTTTAACAAATATAAAAATGCGAATTAAATTCTTTATTAAATTAGTTAAAATAGTTTAGGATTTTGAAATGGTAGAAATATTTACAATCTTTAAAGTTCATATGAATAATACGTCGACATGATTCATGTTAGACGACTTTTCCCTACGATTTTAACTCACAAATATATACATGGTTGTTGTTAGTACACACTACACAGTATTATAACATAAATATATATTATGTATAAAATATACAAATATATTATGAATTACACGAACATTTATTTATATATTAATTTTTTTTTTCTTTTTATTTCAAATATGAACGTTTAGTGTTCTTTATATTATTTGCAATAAATTTAAATAATTTATTTCTGGTTTTTTTTTCTTTCTCGAAAGCACATATTCACGTTTAGTATATTCGTTAATTTATTCGATTAAAATTTTATGTATGAGAAAAACGAAGAATGAATATTTTCGAATATATACACAGGCCTCTCTGAGGTATATTATTCTGTATTTGAAACAAACAAACTAAAAGAAAAAAAAAATGTTTAATTAAAGAACACAATTTTCGCTGAGGCATACTTAATTGATATTATAAATTTCACGAAATTAAATATGTTTTAAATGTGATATGAAAATATATACGATTGGCGTAAGTTGTTTTTTTGGTACGGATAATAGACCACCCAAATAAGAAAATAATTTAATTTTCGGTAGATTTCTCCTTTTCTTTCATTCAAATAAATTGCTGAAATCGGCTTTAAGTAAATTTTAGTTTTCATAAAATTTAAAAGATCTCTTGACGTTTATTTACAAATCAAACATTCTTTATTACAGCCAGGATTCCATTCATTTATTAAAATATTATCTAAATGTCATCGTTGTGTATTTATAATTATTTAGAAAACTAAATTATCATCTATTAAATAATAAATTAACTACTGATTAAGTTAAAATATATGTTATTACCATTGCCTATTTAAACTAATAAAAACTTTCAAAGGCTGTAATTCTTTAATAAAATATTAAAAAATAATAGGATTTTCTAAAGAATGAACTCTTAACACATTTTAACCAAATTAACGTAAATTAATGTTTTGCATTTAACTGCCGGCACACGGTTTGTTTACATTCTACTGGGTCAAATGCGTATTTGACAACGTATTGTAATTCACAGAAAGTATTTTATATATACATTTAATATTTACTTATTTAAATTCACACAAATAAATATGACTATTAATATAATTTAAGATTAATAATTGATATAATTATAATCAATTTCAATTTATAATGAAATTGATTTGTTTTTTGTTTTTTTTCTGTACATCATATTTTTCTCTACATAATTGAAATGACATTGATATAATTAATAAAAAATATTCTTTTCATTTTCTTGACATGATGCAGCTCTATTAATATATAATTGTATTCAAAACGATTTATATTTAAATTAGTTTCCTGATTTTTATTAAAACTAAATTCATCCGATGAAGTGATTTAATTAAAGTTTATATTGTAGTCGTACTTAATGATTTGCATTATTACTTACAATAACTACGATTTTACATGTTATGCTGTTTATCTACGCTTTGAATTAGACCAGTGCGCCAGTGCAGTGGGTTTGAAATTAATAAATAATAGAATTTTATAAAGCGAGTAGATTGATGAATTTTTACAAATATTACAATATTACAATATTAATGTAGGGGAAGAGAAGGTTTCCGAAAATTGGACCAAAGTGTAAGACTAAAGTGAAGACTAAACTTTTAATAATCTAATATTCTGACTAACTCCATTACTAAACATCAAGAACAATATGGAGCAGAAAAAAAAGCGATAATTTAACTCAATTATTATTTGATAGCCATTTACAAAATTGCTGATTCTAATCTTAAATCTAATCGAAAAATTTAGCACGCCTTTTAGGAAAAAACCTAAATTATGCTGAATTTAAAAATGAAGTAATTTGAGTTAAGAACAATATATCTGTAATATAACATACAATTTTTAATATTATCATATTTAAAGTTCAAAATAATGCCACGAAAATAAATAAATAATCAAAATTTTAACATTTGCGAGTTAAATGCGTAAAATTTTAGAATAATTTATTATATACGTTCAAGTTTTTATTACATACCAACATTATAACATTAGTAGTCATGTTTTTCATAGTTTTCATGAAATTTATAATATTTGAAATGTTTCATTGAAAACTTTCAATTTTTCGTTTCATTTCATGAAGCAGTTCAAAAACTAAAAATGAATTTAATTTGAAATTTCAAAAAATATGTTAAAGAAATAAATAGTATTTAATTAATTTAAACAGGTTAATATAGTATAATATCCTTTAATGCTTTATCAGTTAATAAGATACTTACATACTTAATTTTATAACAATTTTTCATATGTTCTACGTACCCCATATTTAATTGTATTTGGTCTGTTGTTTAATTCGTTTAATAGACCTTAAAAATAATGTGGACTTTGATGTGCTCGCGCCTCTCAAGTTGTAAAACGGAAATTTTTCTTTAATATTCAAAGTACATATTTTAATTGTTGAACCGTTATAAATAATTTTAACTTTTGTTAACAGATATATAGAATAAGTCATTGTCTTTCAAATTGGTCATTCGCAGTTATTAGATTTTGTAAACGCAATTTTTTGTGAAATTTTTTAATCTGATAAATAAAAAAAAATTGAAGTTAACTATAAACGATCAATAATTGTTTGAAAGGCGCAATGAAATATGAATTATTATATATGTTTGATACAAAAAAAAATGCAATTACATATTTGAAACAACAATAGGCGTTTTCTTGTAAGATCTTTTTCTTGCTCTTGATCTTGATAAATATTTCTACATATACTGTAAGTATAAATATGTATCAAATAATTTGGGTATATGATATAAATTAAATTGCTTAAACTTTAAAATAAATTATTATTATATTTAATGCTTACAATATATGTATAAATGTTTATCCAGATCAAGTTCCCAAAAGAAAACGCCTATTATAAGTACAATATTTTAAATATTAACAAAAACACCTTTTTCAGAATTTTATCTACATCGAAGTAGATCTTATTTATTTTTATTAGTATAGTAGGATATTTATTAAAAAAGTCGCTACGCCCTACTTAATAATAAACGCAAAGGAATAAAACAATGACAGTTTATTTTTAAGGAATTGTTGCTTATAATAAACGTCACATAGCTATATCATATCATCTAATACGTAAAAAATTGCCGAATTAACATAAGTTTCATTTGTTTATTTATTTTCCATGAAACGATATTGTTGAAAAGTTTCAATTTTTCATTTCAAAAATCAATTCATTTCATTGAAACCTTTCACACTACGAACACTGGTCATGTGAAATAAGATATGAATTATAATAGAGCGTTTAAAAATGTATTTATGCTAATATACTCTTAAAGTATCTAAAGATGAAAACATTTGAGAAATACTATAATAATATTTACCTATTGTATATAAAATTATACAATTAAGAAAATTTTGCGCACTTATATGAAACGGTTTTCTTGAAGTTTTTTTTTTAACTATGTTATATAAGCTTTTTTTTTAAGATTGAAATTTTATTAAATTTATTTTGTAAAACTCGATAATTTATTTCGAATCAGTATTGCTATTCAGACTAAGCATAGATTTATGGAAATTTCAAACATATTTAGAGACAAAAAAAAAGTATGTATTCAGGATGGGCTTCAAATATATAATGTTGATCTTAGCGTACAGAATCACTTTTAAATTGTATTACTATATATTGATACTTTATTCACACTATCTCACAATCTTTATCTTAATTCTTTGAATGTGCTCTTTAATCGGCGCACATGTCTAACTATCTTCTTAAGAATATTAAGTAGCAATAATTCATATCATACTGAGCACAAAATAAAACATTGTTTCAGTCATCGCGGACGCTTAAATTGCAACAGGTTCGTCGCTTAAATCTTTTATTTTAAGACAATTTATAAAATAAGATATATTCACTTTCGATCAAATTATTTATAAAATTAGTTTTTTTTTTAATTTTTAAATAAAACGAAATATGTCATTGAAAAGTGGTTTGAATAAAAAAATATTATTAAAAAAATTACCAAAATGTTTAGACTATAATAACTTGTAAAACACATAAAATTATGAATTATAAATGTTTGCATCCTTATTATTATTATGTTTGACGTTGATTTATTTTCCTGATAACTTCTCAAACAATCACTTTAGTTAGTGGATTTTTTTTTCTAGAAATTAAGTTTAATAAAATATATTTTAACCTCATTTTAAAAAATTCTTTAGCAATTTATATTATAAAAACTAAGTTCAAGGAACACAAATTTTCTATATCAAAAAAAAAAAAAAAAAATCTATCAAATTTATATTTCTAAAAAATCATTATCCACTGAAAACCTGCTATTTAATATTGCCTTAGTTTTGTGCTTAGGGAAGCTATTAATAATTTAAAAATACACAAAATATCAAAATACCAAAATGAAAAACATATTTTAAATTAAGTAAATGCAAAAGGTCATTTAGTGATCGGTCGTCGGAACTTCTTTCTATTTATACTTCCTTAAGATATAAAAATTACTAATTAATTAATAAGTCTCGCGATAACACAGAAATGCTAATGGAAATCAATTCAACAAAAAAAAAAATAATAATAATGAAAAGTGGAATAAGAAGTAAAAATTAATAAATAATTCAAATACTATTATAACAATTAAAAACTGAAATGGAATATAATAAAAACCACAAATTAATAAAAACATTTTAATTAGAAATAAAAATAATATTAATATTCCAATAATAATCGAATAAAGAAATTAAGTACATGAGCTTCGATGCATTCATTGTATAACAATCGCGTAACATCAATGTGGTAAAATCAATAAGTACAATATCAATAATAAAATCAACATATCTAGTGTTTTTTGTACGACGCGTAAAACAAATTGCAGGTACATCGAAAATAAATAATAATAATAACATTTTTAAAACGATACACCCTATATACGTCGCAATGTTTATATCTTTTAAATATTATAAAATTTATAAAAATTATTAAAATAAAAAACACGATATAATGTTTTTTTTTTTTAATATCATTAATTTATATAAAAAAAAATTATTTAAAAAATATTATATGTAAATATATAAAAATTAAAAAAAAAATAAACATGAAAATATAGAGAGAAAGAGAGAGTGAACAAAGAAAGACAGACTAACAGCAATGATATTCAAAAGTAGGGGCACCATTTTTATTAAACATACATTTTGAATTAAAATTTTATATTCAATATCTCCTACCATTCAATTAATTAATGCCCCTTCTACTGCTATTAAGAAATACCTTACGATTCTTAAGATTTGTTTTTAGTGTGTGCCGACCTGTATTCGAAGACGGCCACAACCGTCAACACAACAGTGTGATATATAGTAGAAATCATTCGTTACAGTGGTTTCTATATTTATTCAAACCGTTGTTGGTCGAGATTGTGTAAAGCAAATTATTTATTTTTAATATATACTCTTTTTTTTCTCTCTGTCGTTTTGTTTTGTTTTGTCTGAGTTTTTCCAATAAATCAATATAAAGTAAAATTAATAATATCAATTAATTGACATAAATATTTTTTTTTTTTTTTTAAATTATGTTTTGTAATAAAGTTTTTTGTTGGTGTTAAAATATTACATTATTTAGCATTAACCAAAGTGACATTGATAGTTTTGTGCTGGACATTATTTGGCGCACACAATTTACCAAATCAAAAAAAAAATTAAATTAATAGTTGAATTGAATTGATTTCAAAATATTTTAAAAAATATATAAATAGTAATTTATCATCGAAACGTTAAATATAAAAAATAATATAAATATTAAGCTCTAATTCACAATTTAAAATATAAAAATTGATAATTTAATAATTATTCAATAATTTTTTGTTCGTTCATTATCAACATTTCAATGCAACATATACATCAGACATGAATAGACGTCGTCATCTTCGATCATCTTGGAATATAGCCGTTTAAAAATTAAAAAAAAAAAAAAAAACATTTTCTTTATAATTTTATTATTATTGAATCGAGCTACACGTTGAAACAAAACCTACGTCTACACACACGTAATATACGCGCGCGAGACGGGAGAAAGTGAATTTTCATAAAATATATAATAATAATAAATAAATATAAAATACATTGAAAAATTGTACCAACCGAACTAATACTCGCAATAATATATAACTTTTAAATAGTTGTAATAATAATACTAATAATAATATTAAAAATAATAAATAAATAAAATACGTTACGTTGTTTTGAATGTGAAGTTTTTCAAGTTACTAAATAATATATACTCGTATATATGATATTTTCTTTTGTGTGCAGAATCGCGCGAGCACATCTATTCAATTATTTATTTTGTCTCAGTAACGAAAACATTTTTTTTTTGTTTTTTCAACTGTATTTATCATATGCAGATTTTCAATTATACAATTTTGTGTTCTTGTTCATTTTCAAATGTTATGTTATTGAAATAAATTGATTTTTTTTTGTTAGTTCAATGTTACAAAATACGGTTAAATTTTTAAAAAAAAAAAATTATAATAAAAATATGTGGGGGAAATTCACATCAATAACATACACGTTTTTTGTCCATTTTTCTTTAAATCTCTTTTTTCTTATAATTTGTTCTTAATTTCTTCTTTGTTGTAATCAATAAACTTTGAATGAGATTTAATAGAAATAAGTAATTATTATTATTACCAGTATTATTATTATTATTATTATTATTATTTTTCGTAATTTAATTTTATATATTTTTTTTTTTTTTATTTTGAAAACAGTTAATACAAAAAATGTAAATGTGATTTTAAAAAAATATAAAAGAAGAAAATTTTTAATATTTTTTGTGAATTATGTGCTTTGATATTCTGTACTATTCTGGATACATTATTTTATAGAATAGGATTTATTTACAACCTTCAAGAATTTTTTTTTTTGTTTTCAATTATTAGGTAAGTAAACATTTATTTTCGATTTTCGCTGTAAATTGATTTCTTAATTGACTTTGTTTAACAGAATTAAATTTTCGTATGGTTTTTATGTGTTTTAAAAAAAAATAAATGCTCTGTGCAATTATATTTGTTTGTGTGCGTACTCATTTAATGCAAAGCTTAATTGCAATTTATCAATTTAGTTGAAAGGGAGAAGCAAAAGAAATAAAAACTTTCATTCACTTATGTCTTGTTTTTATAAATTAATGAGGCATTTTATTTCTTTTTAGTGACAAATTTGCACAATTTTTTTTGTTTTTTTCATGCCGCTTATTTATCATGAATTGAAAAATGTTTTGAATATTGCTTTTATGTTTTTATTATTTGCAAAGCAAGTAGTCCATAAACACAATTGTTTCTACTTCTCTTTCTTCTTTTTTTTCTTTATTTTTTTAGTTACAAATCTGTGAAAATTTCAATTATCGCAAATTATGTAATTTAAAACAGTTTTAACCGTTATTTAAATTTTTGATATTTCTTGCATTGCCAAAATTTGTTGTTTTTATAATTAAATAATGTTGCATAAAAATTACACGTATTTATTGACATTTGAACGCGTAAATCCAGTAAATCAAAATTGTGGTTATGGAATAATCAGAAAATTTCATAATTGAATTATTGGCCGGCCAATATGATTGTTAATTAAACGTTAATTGTTCTCTATAATTTATATAAAAATTAAATAATGAAAATAATTCGTCTTCCCATTGAAGCACGGTGACTGATCAATTTATTCTTTACTTGTTTATAGTTCATGCTTTATACATAAGTTTATAATTTGCGTTTATTCGGTAAATCAAATCAATATAAAACCATAATATTGAACACTTAATGTGCATTATGTTTAATTAAATAAAGTGACTTGAAATTTGCAATTGAAAAAAGGAAAAAAAATATTTATTTTTTTAGATCGATTCTGATGCAATTTAGCTTTTAATAACTTTTAATAACCTTTAATAACCAATAGTGAAAATATGAAATACAATCTTGAAAACAATAAAGCGATAAAAAAAAGCTTTGTTTAGATATTTAAACAAAAAGAATAAAAATGCAAACATATATACAAATACATGTGATGCACGTAATCCGTAGCGATTAATCATTTCTCAGCAATTTGTCACAACATACTTTCAATTTTGGTGCACCTTAAACTTACATGGTGTAAATTAGTTCATTTATTGGCAACGACATTTAATGCAATAAGTTTTTTTTTCAAGTGAAAAAAAAACAACAACAACAACAAAAAACTATAATTTTTTTAATAATATATTTTTTCTTTTATTTTTTCAATTTAATTATTCGTTCCAATTTTTATTTATTTATTTATTTATTTTTTTTTTAAAAAAAAGGAACTTACCTTTAATTTTAAAATGGAATAAGTTATTGAATAACCAACCAAAAATTTATATAACAGCGTTTAATTTTTTTTCTCTCTTCATTTTAGATTTTAATGCGGCAAATATTTCGTGTTCTGGTTTCATTCATTATTATAACATTATTTTAGGTTAAACAAAAACGAAAACAACCATAGCAATTAAAATAAAAACAAGAGTTATTTACACATTTTAAAATATATCATCGAAATTTATATACATATATTACATATATATACACAACGACTGCATGTAATATTAAAATATTTCAATTTCTATCAATTTGAAAATGCAATTTTTTTTAAAAAAATATTATTGATTATAAAAATTGGTGTCTACTCCTTTTTGAATAGCGCACGTAAAGTAAATGTACTGAATTTTAATGTAGCACTGCGCGCGAAAAACAAAAAGGAGTTTGCTTATAATTCTTTTCGATTTTCTATGCATTTCAATTTAAATCAGCGATCAGCCGAAGTATCAAAGACGCAATTAAAACAAAGAATGTTTTCTTTTGGCATTTTTGATCGTTTCGCCCAAAATTCTAAAATACTTCTAAATTTTATAAATTCATTCGATCGGACTTAAAAAGATCGTCAGCTTAGGCTTAAGGTGGCATATCATTATTATTATTATTATTATTATTTTTATTTTTAATCAACAAGTTCCTTTCACTGGAGAAGAGAAAAGAATAATAATGGCATCCCAATACATTATCTTTTTCATAACGTAAGTGTGTGCCTGATGATGCGCAAAGAAATTTTATTAGTTGTGCATCGCCACACATTGTTTTATTTGTTATTTTGTCTTTCTTATTTTCCTCTTAGTATTACAAATATCGCTTATGGATTATATTCAATAGTCGAATGACCTCTTCTTTCTTCTCTCCGCACACATCATTTCTCACGTTGTTGAATCATCATCTTTGCCTGATATGTATTCTTTTAAATGCTGTTTTCTTTATCCCCGCGCGTATATAAAAATGTTGTATGATTATTTCATATATTTATTTTTTCTTGGTTTAGATTTTGTGTGCTTTGTGATATTTCACTGTAAAAATAGTTCTGATAAATTTATGTCCGTTTTTTCTTCTTTCTTTTCTTTAATTAATTTTTAAACCTTTATTTATTTAATTAGCATTAAAGTCGTTTTCATGTAAAAGTTAAAAATAATTTGATGACGAAGAATGAAGTTTTCTTTCATTGAAATATAAAAAGTTTCTAGTTTTAATGAAACAATCCCAAGACAATTCTTTAATAAAATGCATATCTTAATTCTTTGAGAAAGAAATGATTTTCGCATTGGATATTTATACAATAGATTAAATTAAAGCAATCTAATATTTGATTAAAAAGGAAAATCTGGAAAATACTAAGAATATTTAAATATTTATTAATTGATGTTAATTTGATAGTAATGAAAAATTAAAACGACTTTCTTTTACCATTTTGCATTTATGCTGACTAAGAAATTATCGTGATTTAGTAAACATTCTAAAAGAAAAGAACAATATTTGTTCACCAATTGTAACAAATTAAATTAGACCACCGGTTAAATTAATTACTCTAACACTTTCCATAAATTTATAGCTTAAATAAATTCAATTTTTCTTAATATATTTATTAAAATATTATATAATCTCATTATACTCACAAATGTCACGAATGCCTTTTTAGCACGTTAAGCCGTATGTGCTTAATTAACATCAAGGAAAAAATGGCAAAGACATCTTTAAATTAAACATTCGTTTCACTCGTTCGATAAATAATAACACAGTAATACTTGAATGTTATACACCTACTTGATATATGGATACTTCGTAATATCTCTAGACCTCTAGTTAATAACAGGTTATCACTAATATAAAAAAAAAAGAAAAAAAGAAAAAATGAAAAAAAAAAAAATATTCAGAAAAATATTCAGAAAAATATTAAAAATAAATTACAGTATCAAGCATGCACACTTGTGACATGATTTTGATATACTCTTAGTTGAAAGATGAATTATAATCCTGAATAGTAACAAAACATTTGCATCCATTAAATCAAATAATTTTGAATCGATTAACGTGATGCAATCTCTTTTTGGTAATCTTTCCAACAGATTCTTCATACTTTACTTATAAGAAATCATCTTTGTTTCTATATTTATGATTTCTTCTTCATTTTATTATTAAATTAGTTCACAGTTTTTTTTTGAAATTATTACCCCTATATGCAAATTGCTGAAAATGAAAATTTATTTATTTGTAACTACAGAAAAAGCAGTGAAACTTTTTTTTGTTTCTGATAAATTTTATTATTGATGAAATGAAAAAAATGTTATAATAAAATTATTTAAAGAAAATATATAGGTATTATATAGATATATATATATACTCAAACGCACGTAGGAATATAAATCGCGCGACCGACTATTATATAATTTTCTTGTTATATTATATTGAAACAGATCAAATGTTTTGCAAAATTTTAAAATTTTATTAAAAGGTGTGTCAATTTCTCAGTTTCACAGTGAATAAATTCATAATAAAATTCATAAAATTATTTACGATTTTGTTTTCTTTAAAGAAAAAAAGAAATAATAATTTTAATAAATAAAATAACCGAAAATTGTTTATGGTTTAATCTTCCAACTTTGAATGCATGCAATAAATATTTTCAAAAGAGAATAAGCAGATCATCTTTAAAAATTAGATAACACGTTTTCCATAATTAAATTGACTGGAGAGTCATTCGAGCAGAACCGCATTATAATTTAGTTTATTTATATATAAAATGCAAATATTCGATCAGACTGTAGCGGTTAACCTGGCCATCTCAAAGTTTTTGTTCAAAATAATGAAATGAAAGTAGTTTTTTTTCTTCAAAGCTTGAGTTTATGATACATTTAAATTGTTCGACATTGTTTCTATTTTCAATATAATCTTTGGTGGCAACTGACTGCTATCTAACACCGTTCATGGGAGAAATCATTTTTTTTAAAAAAATAAAATAATTCTACTGTAATTATGACGTTGTATACGCTTATGTTTATGACTTAATAAAATATCGAAATCATTACAATAATTTTTAAATATTGACTTCTTAATTTGCCAATAAATTAAAATATAGTCTGCGCATCGAAAATATTTAAAAATCAACATAAAATTTAAACATAAAAAAAAAGAAATGGAAAAAAGACATTGAAATAAAAAAATTAATTCGACTATCATGTAATTTGATATGCATTTTTAATCGCGTTGAATATAAATTACAATCATCTACCGCGAAAAAATTTTAGAAAAAAAAAGAGAAACCTCCTTCTACTTGAATACAAATAAAAGTAATATTATCATTTAATTTTTTTTTTTTTTACTTTTTGCTTGCTTGCGCTTTTTTTTATTATAATTTTTTTGTTTATTTCATTTTGAAATACATTTACATGGCCATAATAATAAATTAATGAATTTTGTAGTATGCGCCCATCTTTGGCCGATGTTATGGGACAATAGTATGTTTGTTTATCTGTTATTTTCTTATAACTGATGATTAAAAAGCATGTGAACATATCATACAATGTACAAACAGTTTAGCTTTGTGTAAATCATTTTATTTGATTATCTTTCAGGTTTCGTAAGCCTGAGATGAATTAATTTATAGAATTTTGTAAATTTCACCAAAAACATGAACAACGACAGCTTAATTTTTTTTATTTTTTACCAATGAAAGTAAACACAGTAAACACTTGAAAATAAAATTTACAGCGATTTGAACAAAAAAATTGCCTGAAAACCAAATACACAATAAAAACAAAAACACACAAGTCAATAGAAATATTTGCTTTCGATATATTATTTGCACACAGTCATCAGGGTCTTACTTTTAATCGCTTTCGCTGGCGACCAATATAAAAATTTATTTATTTTTCAATTTTATGTCCATGACTATATAGTATATATATTACGATGATATTTCTGTGTGTATTTTCTGAAGGGATCCTTTTTTATTTTTCGGTTTATTTTTCAATACAAAATATTTATTTATTTATTTCATGAGACTTAATGACTTAATAATAAAGCGCTTATCTAACCCACCAAGGGGTCAAATAATTTATTTATGTTTGTTTATTGAGCTTTTTTGTTAATTTAAGTATATTCAAATATAAAAAACCACTAGCATGTGTCATGCAATAATATTGAAAGAATCATTTTTAATGTTCTTATTTTTTTTTATCATTTTAGTTAAGTCTCTGTTTCGTATTGAATGCACTTAACTTATTTTGCAATCGTTGAATGTTCATTGTTTATAATTTATGCTCAGTAATGCTTTTGCTAATTTGTTATACAACTCTTTATTTGAAATTGTAAGCAATCAATTTTTTTTTTTTTAATTTCACGTGCATCATGGGTGGAATGAACGTTTATCAAACAAATTTGAAGTGGAATAATCCGGTTTTGAATTTAACCACTTTTTTTTTGCAGCATAACTATTGAAATTAGTATTTCTCACAAATTCCGAATATAATTTTATTATTTATTATAATTATTCTTCTTTTTTTTTCAACTTATTTATCTGCTTTTTTGAATATCATTACGACATTTTTTGGTCTCAATTTTTATTATATTGATTTATTGAATGTCAACATCAAGCACAAAAACAAAAAAATTAACATAAAATTTAATCAATGCATAATTTTCAAATATTTATTAAAATTAATTATATACGTTAAAAGCTATGATAATTAGACAAACAATATTATGATACAAATTTGTAATTTTTTTTTCTGTCCTCATCTCAAATAAATATGTTTGGAAAATTACTGAATGTGATTTTTCGTCTTTTTATTTTAACATTTTTGTCTTTCGTATTTAATTAAATCAAATTAATCATGGTAATAAACTACTACCATGAAAAGATTTTAATTCTTTAATTATTTAAATTAATTTTAATCATTTATAGAACAAGTTTCTGGTCTTGATTTTTAAATATTAATATAACCAAAATGTTTTAACTGTTTTATAATAGTTCTTTAATTTTTGCTTGTCAATTTCGATAGAATATTTTGTTAATTTAAATACCTAATCTACTGAATTTGTATAATGAGATGTGTGATTGAGGTGCTGATTCTCTCTTCGATTAATTGTTTTAAGTGTGGCATTCTAATCTGTGTGTTATATTAGTTTGAGAATGAAATGATGGGATCAACATTAAAAATTATAAATTCTATATTCTTACAAAAAAAAAATTTTTTTTTTTTTTTTTAACAAATGTTAATGTGTTATGCTCATGGCGATGGTGAGTTTACATCATGTATTTTTTGAATTAAATATTGTGGCATAATATTAAAAATTAAATTGTATTAGGTAGAATATTATAATAAATAGCATGGTGCCAATGTTTTTTTTTCTTTTTTTTTTTTTTTTTTTCTGTTTTTGACCAATTCATTATATACAACTTTACAGATATTTTTAAATTCTTAATTTTTTTTAAATTTAACATTTCTAACGTCACAGTTCAGATTGTAGAAAAAGAACAAGAAAAAGTATAAGTGGAAAAAATTAGTTTCCCCAGACTCCTACGAAATAACTATCTAATAAACACATGGAAATGGGTGATGTTATAACTTGTTTTTTTGGATCGCGCGGTTATCTAAATATAATTTATGTTCATCTTTGGACGTTAAATCAATTTGTTGATATATTTATAGTACTACTTTCTTGGACTTATTTGAAAACCAATTAATAATTATTCAGGATAGAAATATATTATTGTCAAAAATGATCTAATGATCTCATCGGCATGTTTAAATTTTGTTCCTATGGTGCATTAACTAAAACAATAAATTATTGATATTATTAACTGATTGCAAAAATGTTTTTAACGCTTAAATTACAGTATTTAGAGGAAATGGGGGGGGGGGTTATTATGGTGAATAACTTTAAATAAACAACAACATTTATTTGACACTTTTTGTGATCTATGCCTCTCTGTGATGAATTTATAAAAATCTTTTCGCAAAATATCACTCTTTTCAGTCATATTTGTCACAATGTTAAAAAAAATCCCGAGTGGCGTCAATTTACTGTGCTGAAAATTACCATAAAAAATTTCCATACAAAAATCTCCAAATGGAAATCTACATATACAAAAATAATGACGCAATATAAATAATTTAAAAAAATATATGGAATTATTTACAAACATTTAATAAATATTTTATTTCCTTTTATTTATCACCTTCAGTTTTCATATTAAATGTAATTTTCCATCTTATGTTTATACAAAACCACTCTGTGAACAGTTTTTAGTTCGAAAATAGAAACTGAAAATTATTATAGTTGGTATGTTTTATTTTTATTCAATTTCATATATATTTTTTTCCAACAAATAATAAATACCTGTATGCTATTTCATCCATAAATATTATCATTATCTATAATTGAGTCTATTCTATATGCCTGACCATACATTTTCCCTATTACCAGCCAACTATTGATGTTAATTAAAAAAAGAAATATCCAAACAATCGTTTAAATATATAATTATATATGTTTTTGTATAATTTTAATATAATATAGATTTATTAGATTATAGATATAAATGAAAAAAAAAAAACAAAACAAAACAAAACAAACAATTCAATATCAAACAATGATCAATATAATAATAATATACATAGAGTATGTAGTAATTTTCTGAAACTTTTTGTCGTTTATCGAAAAGAAACAGAAAATTAACTTTCAATATTAATTAAATGATATATGAATCGATAAGTATACGTTCCTTCATATAACTAGCTTGTAGCTTGGTGCCGTATTCAATCAGCTAATATTAAAAGAAAAAAAATCAATCACATACACATTTTATTAACAATAAAGAAGGAATTGCAAGGTCGTTCTTTCAAAATTATTTACAATACAAAGTAAAGTATTGTTGATGCCACTATCATTAAATTTGATTAGACAAATTTTGATGACAAACCAAATTATTAAAAAATCAATCTGTCTGTCAAATTTAATAGTTCACGAGATTTCTTTAGTTGTTCCGATAATGCATTAGCAATGACAAGGATTTTTTCTTAATATAAACTTTTCATTGTCTTTTGTCCAGAGAAGACGATGGAGCTCCACAATTTTTTTTTTTATTTAATTGCTTTTCCCTCTATGCACCCACCAAAACATATATTACAGTGCCCATGACCATGTGTAAATATGAATATTATTGAAAATTTATATTTAATTGCATATTCAGCAACAAAGTTAAAGAAACATGTTGTTGTTGTGTTGAATAACCAACAAGCATTTATGTCTATAAACCTACTACTATTTTAAACACTCATAGCCACTTATTAAATTAAATACATTTAAAATACGTGGATAGCGCATAGCGTTATTATAACGAAAAGGCGAAAGTCATATTGAAATGAACTGATTGTGACCTTTACAGCAAGTTTTTTTTTTTCCTTTGTAAGACATTTTTTTGTTATTTGTTTTAAGCCATAATATTACATTACTGATGATATGCTGTTAATGTTGATGCGGTGCTGTAATTATGTTGTTGTTGTACTTTACTTTACCTATTTTAGTATTCCATCTTTATTTTCAAATGGCAAAAATGCGCGATATGATGGTATAATATCTATTGAATGAAAGAAATGAAAGGTATATCTAATATTAATTTATTATACAAGATGTTAATTATCATGCCACTTAAATGAAAGACGAAGAAAAAAATTAAATCCATTAAAAAAGCATAAATCCATGGATCAAATTTTTTTTTAAATTATACTCATACGCTTTTTAATGATTTATGCACAAAGCATCTTTAAAAGTGATTATAATGAAAGAAATTCTATCTTATACATACGATACATAGCGCTAATAATCAATTCTGTAATATTCAAAAGCACATATTTTAAATGTTTGTTTGTTTTTTTTTTAGATTTTGGTTTGACTTTTTAATGGACTGCGTTTCGTAAGAAAGTTATTTTGTTCAATTCTTCAGACATAACTTATGGCAGTCTCGACACAAATACTCAAAAACGGTTTCAATCAATTCAATTTATCAAATTCTGTATTTTTTAACTAATCTGTATGTATTTTCCAACTTACCGGATATAAAGCTCCTATCGACAACTAGCTGTATCTGGTCTGACCACATTTAAATTTAATAAAAACTATTAAAATTGCACATTTATAAAGTATCGAGATTTCATATATAATATAATATAATATAATATAATGGAATATGTGCTGTATAATAAACTTACATTATGGAATGTTTTTGTTTTTCAATTGTTTTTTTTTTTTTTCGAACGACCTTAATTTTATTTCATATTTTATAGTCAGCATTCAGCAACAAACAACAATAAACCTACAGTGTTTAATAAATTTTGGCATAGGTATTATAATACATATATATATTATAACTATATGCCGCTCGCGCCTCAGCATAAACACAATGCTCAAAATCGCATATAACGCAATTTTGAAATTATTATATTACCATTGCTTATATTTTATATATTGAATGTTGAAAAGAAAGGAAAACAAATGTGGTTGTCTTTTTTTGTTTGTTTGTTTTTTGTTTTTTATATACATAAAAGAGGCAAAAAAAAAATATTTAAAAATATTTTAGCATTATTTTATTTGCACAAAATAAATTTCTTTGTATTATTTGTATTATGCTATTCTTAATATGGTTATGATCTATGACTATATTCGAATTCATAAACAAAAAATTCAAAATTTCAATTTATTTATACCGGCAAGTGTTGCCAATATTGTATTGTTTCACATTGGTTCACAAATGCATCAACACCATCTAAATAAATTGTGATTGCATAATTATTTTAAGGTACCTTACATTTAAAACACATTACCTTTTTTGTGTAATATTGTTGTTGTTGTTGTTGTTGTTGTTGTTGTTGTTGTTTTGGTTTTTTTTTTTTTAGCACATATCAATTCAACACTTACCATTTTATAAATGAGTTTGTTGAAGAAATTCCGAATAACAAGAAGATGTAACATATTTACTTCTATTTATTTAAAATATTATATTTTATTCTTAATAATGCTGGCGGCAATAATACATATAACACTTAACAACCCTTTATTTACACTTTTAAATATCTGATATTAAATCATTTGTAATCAAATATTAGAAAATGTAGATGTTTTAAAATTGTGACAAATACAAAAAAAAAAATAAAACATGCCCAATATTTGGAAATGTTCTTTCCGATATAAGATCAATTCTAATAAAAGAACTCAATAAAATAAAAATCGTTAAAAAAAAAATGAAATAAGCGAGAAAAATATTCGTTGTGCGGTGCCTTTTGATATTAAAACTATGTTTTTATTTGTTTTTTTTTCTTACGCAGAATACGTCACAGAATAATTTAATTCATATTTATACGAAATACGTCAGAATAAATTAATTTGATCCATAATATGTGAAGGAAAAATTCATAAATAATATTATATTAAAAAAAAATAAAATAAATAAATAAATAAAATATCAATTAATATCTTCAGATAGAGAATAATATCTAAAAATAATGTCTACACAAGACCGACGTAAAATAATTTTTATTTAAATGAGGGAATTTATAGTAAAAATAATGGTATTTCAGCTAACACGATAAGATCAATAATGCATAACATTTAAAAGAAATAAAAATGTTCTTTCTGAAGCAATTAACTGTCATTATTATTGATCGAAAAGAAACTTAAATTAATATTACTGAAATTGATCGCAAAATATCGGTCATAAATATTTTTCGGAAAGAAAATTTGTTTCTATGCCATTTACTCGTTCGATCCGTTGAAATAGAATCAAATTAAAAAAAAAAAACACATACACAAAAAAAAAACAATATGACCCTGGGCAAATATGTTGGCTATTAATATCCTTTCAGCATTTTAATGAACCCAAAGAAAAAAGCTTAGGTATTAAAATAGTTTAATAATCAAATTTCACGAGACAATTTATATGTAAATTGTTATAAAATCACGGTATCGAAATCTAATGACCAATTTATTTTGAAAATATTTATTCATTTATTAAATCATTTTGATGCAACAACTGATACCAAAGTTTACAACAGCAACAACAAAAATTAAAACGGTCATAAAATAAATGCATAATTCATATAGAGTGACTTATCGAATGTATGAAAATGATAACAATCGTTTTAATATGCAGATTGTAGGCACACACCTTGAATTTGAAAGTTCATTTATTACGAGTATTTCATTTTAATTTTTCACTTTTTTTTTTCTCTTTCTCTAGTCTCCTTTAAAATTTTAAATATATACTAAAGAAAAATTTCTGCTAAAAAACCTGGACAGAATTTAATATAAAAAATGTCATGCAAATACTATATAAATATAAAATGTACATATTGTATATACCAGATGCAATAATTTAATTCATATTAAATTCAATGTTTCTATAATATTCACAAGGTTTTACCAGAGCATTTATATAAGAAGTCCTTATGTGATTTATCATTAAAATTCGTATAATAATTGTTAAATTTGGATGAGAATTGTTAAATCGGTAGAATGATCCATAACATCACCAAATCATGTGTGTATGTATGCAAATAATATTATAAAGGTAGACAGACTCCTTCTTAATTACTTAATTTCTATATACAAATAATTAAAGTTGTCATCAAATTTTAAACTTTAAATACCTCAGTTTTAATTAGCATTAACGCCTACACATGCGAATATAGATTTTTATGATATCTTTGAAATACCGGAAATAAATAAATTTTCAGACATATTTACTTTTTAAATACTTCTCTGTACAATTATTTAGTGTAATAAAATTATCAACGTTATAATTAAAATGCATTAATTTCAATAAAAATAAGATTTAAAAATTATGTGAATGTGATACATATGTCATATATATATTATATATTTATAGTATTCGAACCATCTATTCAACACTGATATAATATATATTATATTATCGATCACAAGCATTCTCGATCAAGTTAAACCGATAAACCAATTCCAAATACTAATAACAACATAATTAAAAATTATGAAATGAAAATTACAAACTTTTTATCATATCAGTTGAATTGCATAACACAAAATGTATATCATAATGTGTACCACTATTTGTACTGGTTCATTCTCATACTATTTAGACCAAGAATCATAGGCTTGGTTCGTCAATGAATGAAAGCGAAAATTGTAGACTCAACTCAATACGGGAATACATTTATATTCGTAAAATTCAATCATTTTTTTTTATATAATTGAAATAATGAAAGGTTCAGTCTAATGGCAACCAACATAAAATATAACTGATTTATTATTTATATCACCTAATGATGATTCCTTTTTCGAATTTACAGAAATGGTTTTGGTAAAAATTAATATTAAAAATATAAATTTATAGCAATTATACGTTCTTTTCTTGGTGTAATTCAGTTTAACATATGACTACAACTTTTTACACAGTAAATCTTGTTTTCTTTATGCGCGCAAATTAGAAAATACTTTTATTTTTCTACACAACCATTTGTATGCCAATGTATGAAGCAAAAGTAATAATTTAAGTAATTAAACGAAAATACGCGAGATATGGAGTGTGGACGCCATAACCAAAAATGGACCATATGTGTTATAATAATAAAATTTAATTATGATTTATTAAATATATTTACATAATTATATTAGAAATTTACATAATCTATTAGAAATGCTTTCGTTTTTATTTTTATTCATCTTTCTTTGTTTGTATTTTTTTTTTTTTTTTGCTTTCGTCTTCGTTCGATTGTTTGCTACTTTAATAGAACTACAAAAAAAATGCTTTTTCTTTTTATTATAATTGGAATGATTTGATAGACTGTAATTATGATTTATCGTCATATTCAAATAAATGTTTTAAAATAATTTTGGAAAACCTGAACGATTTTCTGGTCTTTGCTCCAGATTTAGTTGTTGCAATAATTTTTCTCAGAAAATGTATTACTTAGTAAATTTATTATTTTTACAGCAAATCAATTGTAAATGGAAAATGTCTCTTGGATGATATGATAATTAATGTATAAAGTATAAACACGATTTGTAAAACTGGTTGCAATGCCCATTGAATTGACCTAAATACAATTTTAGTGAAAATTAATAAAAAAAAAAAAAGAAGAAAAAAAAGAAACAATTATTTTATTCAAAATGAAATAGATAAATGTAGATGCAACAAATAAAAATAATCTAATTATTCGAATTTTGGTTTATTGGAAGTAGTTCGCATCGCTCAACTGGATTGTACATTGTACAATTGTACATGAATATAAACTATAACAGAAAATAAAAACATATATTAACTATTTTAAATAAACACAATGCACTGCACACGTACCATACGGTTTACATTTGAAGCGTATATATACGATAAATTAAAAGAAAAACAAATAAATAAGAAAAAAAAAATGTAAATATATGTTTCATTTATGTATTGAATGTGTGTAATAAAAAGTTTGGATCAGGTGTGGGTTTTTTTTTATATTGAATTTAGAAAATGAAAAGTTGGTGAAACATTATGATTAACAATTCGAAAAAAGAAAAAAATAATAATAATAATAAAAACTTTACAATTTAATACGTCTAAATAGATTTAATTTAATGTTGCTAATATTTTATTGAACTAGATATTTTGATAAATGATTTTAATGGTAGTCAAAATATTGATGTTGAAATGCTATTGCATTGATTCGACAAACTTATTCATCATAATTGTTACACAATTTTATTAAAAAAAAAAAAAATGCAACAATTGTGTTGTGATTTCTTCCTTTCTCTGAAATATTAATTGTTTTTGTTTTAAATATTACCGACTTACGACATTAACTTAAATCTCATCATAAAATAATTAATAGATTTTTATTTATTGAAAATATTTTAATTATATTTATAAAGAAATAAAATTCTTAATTGCATATTCGCAACATAAAACCAATATATTTCTTGATTTTCTGTTTTATAATAATTTCGAATATAAAAAATGTCCTTGAATGAAATACGATAATTGTTTTTCATCTATCTAATACATTTTTTTAATTTCAAATAATTGCTATTTTGGTGTGAAAAAAAAAACCCAAATATAAAATAGCAATTTAAAAACGTTATATTATTTTTAAAACTCAAAATGAAAAATAAAATATCAATTGGTTGTTGACTTGATCTTTAATAATTTTATTCTAATTCTAAATATTGGTTTTCGATTGATAATTAAAATAATGTTTCTGTTATATTTATACAAAATATTTCCATAGATTTAATTATGTAGATGTCGATAGACATTTACCTATAAAAATAATCCAAAGTTTTATTTTAAATTTATGTATTTATTCAAATTAGAGCATTAAAAGGAATCAATATTTAAAATTTAAAAAAAAAAAGAAATAGAAAAAAAAAATGTCAAAATAGCTCTGTCGTCATCACAACAACCATAAATTTAATTTTAAGGTTTTTTTTCGTTCAGATATATAAAAACCTATTTTGATAACTCAATTTAAGAAAGAATATCCATTGGAAACTTAATTTCTGAAAGGTGATATCATTTTTACTAAAATTACGGTTGGTTGACATTTAATCAGGTATAGTTTTGAGTAAAATAAAAAAAACTACGAATTTTGTTTAAAGAATCCTCTCAGAATGATTATTAACCCAATAAGCATTTTTAGACTAGATTGTAAAAGTGGTCTATTGAACCGTTTACATCCAGTCTAATATCCCGTCTATATACCAAATACCGTCTATATACCAAATACCGTCTATAAACTGTCATTAAGCGATATATAGACTATAGATCATTTATATAACGTACATTAGACTCGATGTAAACGGTCTATAGACCATTTTGAGGCTGCTATACCTATTGGGTAATATTAATAATAATAAAGGTTACATTTGATAAATGCTGAAAAAAATATTTTCTGTGGTTGAAATTTGAATAAAAGATTCAGAAATATATTGCAATCTAAAGCTTAAGTAGATGCAATTTTCTTCAATAATTGTAATTAATGAGGGGAAATCAAAAGAAACACAAACCAGTTTTAAGTCACCTTCTTATTCTCCAGCTTTAACTATATATTATGTTCATTCAAGAATTCTGATTATAAACACATTCAATCAATAGATATCGATGTATAAAAATGATGTATGACATAATTTGCCGAATAACAAAAAAAAATACACTATTTCAATAAAATCATATGTAGAAAGAGCAAGTTCTGAAAGGTTCTATATGATGGCGTCAATTCAACAACTATTCCCGGATTTCTCCCACCTACGCATATTTGTTAAATCTATAAAAATGTAATACTTCGACATTCTTTCTACTTTTTTGTTTTTCTTTTTTTTATTTTTAATTAGTAGTCCCACTCCAAAGTTCTGCAACTGTTATAAGTTTCTTATAAAAAACAAAATAATCAACAACATTTTTATTTATTTATTTTTCAACTTTTGGAGATAAAATTCAAAAAATGAAATAGATAGCTTTGTATGTTACCACTTGTGAGACACAAAAGTCTTTATTAACAAATTGATCTTTTATAAATTTTTTGTGAAATATAAGAAACGTAACTATTTAAAAAACAAAAATATGTGAATTTTCTCTCAATAAGTGTATTAAAGAGGTTTGTTTATCTTGCAAGTGCGTGCACACAATA
>JAABKK020004677.1:0-27059 GCA_011634745.2 Catotricha subobsoleta
ATTTCTAAATGGTTTATATCAAATACCAAAATATCATTTGATATATATCTGGATATAAATCAATGATATATATCAATTGATATAAATCAATCGAACCCTGGTTACAAAGCATAGTTTGTATACTAAAACTTACCACTAGAGGACAGTTCTGATCAACATTTAGTGCATAGTGAGCATGCAGATTACACATTTGGATTACACATAAAATGAAATAGAGATTAATTTGCTTTCTACTCTTCAATTTATATAAGCAACATACAATACATGACAGTATCTTCTAAAAACTACCTGGGAATATAAATTGATAATTTGTGTAGGTGTTTCCGAGTCTGAGATATTGGAAATGTGAATATCAATATTTTCTGTTGTTAAAATAAATAAAAGAAAAAGAAAAATTGGTTCACTTAGAAGATAAAATTTGCACTACGTATTTAGGTCCAGGTCCAGGTAGAAGGATAAACAAATTCGAAAAACTCGGAAAAGCGGGAAAAGTGAAATTTTCATAAAAATATCAAGATTTAGACGTTTTTGGAAAATTTTATTTTTCGTGGTCCACTTAGAAGGTGGTCCACTTAGAGGGATAATACTGTATTAGCCTGTTTGATTTAAAGTATGTATAATGAATTATATAATATAATATAGATTACACGAATATGTAATAAATTATAATCTTTATATTAGGGGTCGTTCATAAATGATATCAGGGGATAAGGGAGGAGCATTGCTATTTTGTGACTAAATATGATTAAAAAGGGGAGAAAGAGGTTAATGATTTTTTACATTTACACTTTAAACTGTATTAGACGTAAGTGTTTATATAGCTGAAAATGACCAAACTGCAAGAATGGACAGTCACTTTAAAGAAGAAAGAACTTTAAATGTCAGAAATCGATGCCGTGAATCGTGAATCGCGAATCATTTTAGTAAGAATCCGGGATAATGGTAATGGAAATAATTTAATGTGAAATATGTATACAAAATGAATTATAAGTACACATCGTTTAATAATTCATGAGACTGATATAAGCTCTTCAGACATTATTACCCGTAATAAATACACTGCGCAGTTAATGTTTTGACAGTTTTATTTATAAAATAATTTTTTTTTGAGTTTTCCAAAACACAGTATGCATAAACCGTTATTATTTTCTACTAATTTAATTTTTGACCCCCCCTCCTGCGTCCCGAAATATATGTGTGTATACGGTCCAGAAAAAAAATAGATCGATAGGGTTTTAATATAAATTAAGGGTAAGGAGTAATTTTTTAGTATTTTCTACCTGTCTACTCTATTTATATCTATTCAAATACTTACGATAGGGACTTCGAAATTATTTCGGCATATTTTGCTCAATAATATTTCCTTCTATCATTCATTACGGTAACTAAAATGTGACATTAGTGAAGAAGTAAAAAATTAATATTATGTCTGTCATTCTTCTTGTTTAGTCATTTTCTTTTTATCTTTGTGTTTTAATGAATAAATATTGTTTTATTTTATTCTTTCAATTTAATAAAATGAGATAAATTGTTCTCGAAAGAAGTAAAAAAATAAAGAGAAACACTTTAAACAGTATATACTTACAAAGAAATAACAATAAATTGGATTTTATTTTAACGCCAATCAAAAAGCAATACATTTTTTTTTTTTAAGTCACGTCATATACTATTAGATTTCGAAATAATTGATTTTGTTGAATAAACTTATATTAAAAGATACAAAGAAACAAGAAATTCGGACAATAATTTTGTCAGTAGTAGAGGAATAGATTACAGAAAAGAATAAAACTATGTTCAGTTTTGATGGTGATTACAAACGCACGCCTCTACAAAGTTTAGGTGGTGCCTCGCAAAATCATGATCGGGAAACATTAATAAAACGAGCCCAACAAGAACGACAGAAACGTGCAGAAGTGCGTAAGCAGCATACAGGTGCTGTTATTATACAATCGTTTGCACGCAGCTTTTTAATACGAAAACATTGTAAGGAAGAAGAACGAAATACATTTGATCAATATTTACAGCATACTGGACTAGCGCATCAAGATCAACTGGAATTTCTGTTAAAACGAATATTATTTTTTTATTACAAGAAAAATCAAAAAGATGGGGAAAGACTGGTAAGAAATTTGTTGAAGATAATTTTATAATTTATACATGGTTCCCTTTTAAATTTTTAATTTAATTTTTTTTGTTCTTTGTTGTAGATAATTTTAAGTCAATTTCTCATTAAGAATCCACAAATATTACTAAAATATGCAGTAGTTGATTCACAATGGCAATATCGAATTAAAAAATTACTATTTTTGTGCATTCAACAACTTTCATTACAGAATCTGAATCATGTAAGTAAAACGGTGAAAGAACATTTAAGATGATAAATAGTTTAATTATCAGATCAAACACCGTTAAAAGAAAATACTGATAGCGTATTAAATTTTTCACTTAAATATTTTTAACTACTGAAATTATTAAAATAGTTTCTCATTGTTATTTAGGCGATACCATTTCGAATACTTGAAACATTTTCATCAGAAGACATTGTGTCAGGTTACCTAAACGAACCACAATTACGACGCGCCTATTTAGAAGACATTTATAGTTATCTAGTGCAACGGAAATATTTTAAATTAGTGCGTCAATTATTAGAAGAAAAGGTTCCACCACTTTATGATGTTGTACTATCGCCACCAAATTCAATATCCGATACATTATTACAAATGATTCAACATCCATTAAAGTTATTATCATCAAAATTATCAGCTACATCATCAACAACGTTAACTGGGGGTTGTCTAACATTAATAATTTCATCATTTATTGAAGATATTTTGGTGCCTGAATACACACCATCCATTCGATTATTCATAATTCCATGTTTGGCAAATAATAATGATTTTCCATTTTTACATTTTATTAAATATTTTGGTGAATTAATAACGACAACAAATGGCTGTGATGTTGCTGCAATGGGTAATGATGATGATCAAATTGGTGAAATAAATAAATTTGTACCGCAGAAATTATGCTTTGAATCAAGCTTTCTATTAAATTCATTTTTGAAATTCGATCAAGCACATTTCAATGAAATTAACAGTAATGTTCAAAATATTGGAGATTACATTCGAATTTTAGCAAAGATGTCAAATAATATTCGTAAATTACCAAGGCGTTCGACTGTTGCTGTCTTTCGGCATAGCGACGATACGAATAATGATCAAGATGATGATGGGAATGATTCTAGTGATTCTGATTCACATGACAATAGACGACGTGGTGGTGCTGGTTCAACATTTAAATCTGAACAAATTTCATCGCAAGAGCGTGAATGCCTATTAGAAGCTGTTTCACTAATTAATGATCAACAGCGTGCCACATTAATTGTTGAAAATATTGATTTATTTTTAAATGATTCCGAAGTGTTGCATTCACTGTGTAAAATTTGCCACAACTTAATGTTATATCATCGTCTGGCAATATTTGAGTACAAGTAAGTTTTTTTTATTTTTTTTTATAATTCAAGCCTATTGACCCTCGTATTATTCCACAATTTACTTTTAAAATTCTAATGAACGTCATTTATGTTTAGATTTTTATATATGTTAGCGTTTCAACCAAAATTTATACGATCTTTATGGTATGTACTTCCAACACAATCAAGTCACTTGGGTTTTTCGTCACCATTGAATTTAATAGCTAAAGGCATCCAAATTCGTAAGTCTTATACGAACAAATTGTTTGAAAAAACTTATATTATAATTTTCCAATTATTACAGCTGATCATGATATTGACCGAGTTATACCGATATTAGCAACGTTTTGCACATTATTTGGTCGTCTTATAGCCACTCTGCACGATGGTGAATTTTGTCAAGAAGATGTTTTACCTGGTGCCGTTAGTAAAATAATGCCATTCCAATTATATGAAATTGTTTCATTGAGTTCATATCTTAAAGACATTTCATTGGGTTTGGTTGAATTGGCATTTCCTGAAATTCGTTCCAGTATCAATGAACATTATCGATCGGTTTTACGATTCGGTTATGCTGGAGTATCACCAACAGCTACACCATCAACATCTTTAAATGATAATCATCTGCGACAAAAACCAACTAATAACCATCAAATAATGCAAATAATGTGGCCACATTTATTAAAAGTATGTGTTTCATTGTTACGACAATTGCATACACGTGATTTACGACGTGGGTTTTGTCCAGAGAATCATTGGACAGTTCAAACACTAAATCTGCCATTAGATAAGCCTGCCGATTTACAAATTCCACGTGGACGTCGTGGACCGCGACCATTTCAACCAATTAAGGATTTCACTAGAGAAGATTTTGGTAATTTATTATTTTCTTCTTTACTACTTTCTGAAATACAAAACGGCTTGATAAATTTTGATTTTGTAGTAGCACTGATCTTATGAAACTCATAAGTAAACCATAATATATATTTTAATCGAATTTTTGAATTTATTCAATTTTACTATATTATCGGAATTACGCCATAAATATAGTAACATTTGAATACTATGATGTATAATCGTAGCTTAGCACTTAGTACACTGCAACCAGAAAATTTATTTTTGTTACTACTTTATTTATTAAATGCAAATAATGCAAATCGAGTAATAAATTAACATATTTTTGGACCCACTAAGACTAAAAACCACCCAATTATATCACAAATATGTACTACTTACTACTTACTTATACATTATACTTATTTAGTTTTACTGCGAAAACTATCAGTCTAATGCAACAATTTTATTGAATTTGTAAAACAGTTAAGAATACCAAAAAGTACTTAATCTGAAATCAATTCACTTGAAATTTTATTTTGTCAACATAATATTATAAAGTGTGTTTGTTTTTATTTTAATATGAAATATTATTTGTTTCATTCTTATATCATTAATAAATTAATATATTAAATTTAGATAGTGGCCCACCATTATCAACAAAGCAAGTCAGATCGATAACAATTTTAAGAGAAATACCATTTGTTGTACCATTTAATACTCGCGTTGGTATTTTTCAAGGACTATTGGCATCAGATCGATTGAGGTAATATGGGGTAGTGTAGGAATTCATAAGTTTTCAATAATTTTTATATTCAATTATAAACCAAATAAATATATTTCTCCACAGAGCTCAAGGTGATCAACAAAATTTCTTACAAGGCCCATCAATACAAATTGTTGTACGGAGATCCCATTTGTATGAAGATGCATTTGATAAATTACGACTTGAGAATGGTAATATACTAATCTCAATTTTGATAAATATAACATTTTTAATCTGTTAGTTTGAATATTTATATTTTTTTTAGAACCAGATTTAAGAGCACGCTTTCGTGTACAAATGATTAATAACATTGGGTTAGAAGAGGTTGGTATCGATGGTGGTGGTGTATTCCGTGAATTTCTATCCGAACTTATTAAAACAGCATTTGATCCAAATCGTGGATTCTTTATGTAATTGATATATTTGGTTATTTTTTTTTTTTTTTAATCTATAAATATGAGATATAATATATTCTTAATATTTTCGATAAATATAGGATAACAACTGACAATAAACTGTATCCAAATCCAAGTGTTGGTAAAATTGTTGAAGATTTTCAAAAACATTATTATTTTATTGGTCGTATGCTGGGTAAAGCGTTATATGAGAATCTTTTAGTTGAATTACCATTAGCCGAATTTTTCTTATCAAAATTAGCTGGTAAACACTCTGATGTTGATGTACATCAATTGGCATCGCTTGATCCAATTTTACATCGAAATTTATTATCGCTGAAAGCATATGAAAATGATGTCGAAGAATTAGGTTTAGATTTTACAGTTGTTATAAATGAATTGGGCGAAACAAAAGTACAAGATTTAAAACCGAATGGATCAAATATTATAGTGACCTCATCAAATCGTATTGAATATATACGATTAATGGCTGATTATAAATTAAATCGACAAATTCGTCAGCAATGTGCAGCCTTTCGAAAAGGATTAGCAAATGTTGTGACCGTTGAATGGTTATATATGTTCAGTAATAAAGAATTTCAAGTGCTAATATCAGGTGCCGAAATTCCAGTTGACATTGATGATTTACGAAAGAATGCTAAATATGGAGGTGATTTTGAAGCAGATCATCCGACAATTAAACTATTTTGGGATGTTTTAATGAATTTTGATGACTTACAGAAACGACAATTACTCAAATTTGTTACGTCGTGTTCGCGACCGCCTCTATTAGGATTTAAGGTTTGTGTTTATTTGATTGGATGATTTTCTTTAATTGAAAGTTATAATTATCATATTCTTTTTTTTTTTTATTTAGGATTTGGATCCACCGTTTTTTATACAAAACGCTGGTGATACAGATCGTCTTCCTTCGGCAAGTACGTGTATGAATTTATTAAAACTGCCAGCGTTTAATTCTAAAGAACAATTAAAAGAGAAACTTCTTTATGCGATCGAAAGTAATTCTGGATTTGAGCTTAGTTAAAGTTAATTTCTATATCAAAATAGAACTACCAGTCGAGCTGCCAACACCTATTTGAATACAGCTATTTAAAGTGAGTCGCCTTACATTTATCTTAATGTTATTGTCGTTGTTGTGTGTGAAGAAAATCATCGGTTCTTTTTTTTTTAATATTTTTACTTCACTTTTATTAAATCCTCAATAATTTTTTATGTGGTTTTCATATTATTTAATAATTTCAAAAATTATTTATTTATAAAATGGGCAGCACACAGCTATCAATATCATTTATCTTTAAGATTACGAGACTATGTGCTGTTCCTTCAGTTATTTAGAATTGTATTATTTTTTTTAAAATTCTTTTTTTGGTAATCTGAAAAAGATATAAATTATGTAAAACACTTATGCAGCAATAAATGAAATTAAAGAAAATGTTAAAGCAATAACCGCATTTTTTTCTCTTTACTTTTATTTGGACGTAATAACATCGATTTCGCTTACATATATTAAATCGTTTTATCGTGAGATATATTCATTGGGTGCTGAACCATTTTGAATTCTGTGTATACTAATACCGAGAACAATTTTAATAAATGGTATTTTCAATTTTTTATTTTGTAAACAGAAAGGACCTATTGAAAAGAGCTGTATAAAAGTTAAAATGTGCATGCAATATTAGGGTGACAATTTTTTTTTTTTTTTATCGAATTTCAACTTTTGAAGATGCTATATATTTTTTAGACGTCTCGGGTGGAGAAATTAACACGTGCAAAATTTCTGATCAAGTGGTGCCGAAAATCGATTTTACTAATATATTATATATATAGTTGGTACCAAACTTTTTGAAAAATAAAATAGATAATCTATGAATATTGAATATCAAAAACTTTTTATAACTATTAATTACCTAATGCTCAAGATTATCTATTTTATTTTTCAAAAAGTCTGGTACCATTACATGTTTACGTTGTCACTATTTAGTAGAGCTAGAGATGAGCGGCGGATACAATTTATGACTTGCGGATGCGGATATGCGGATAAAAAAAAATATATGATACAAATATGAATATATGATACATAATAAAAAATAATTTGGATAAATTAGTTGGGCAACTCTCACACTAAATTGACATCAAATTTAATAAAATTAACTCTCATGAATCGTTCACTCTAAATAAACGAAAAACGGTAAACAAAGCAATGCAATAACAAAATCTCTCCTCCTTAGTCTTCTGAATTGTTGGTCGGAACTCTTATATAGTCAATAATGAAATTATTTACTTAATATCCGCGGATGTCCGCGGATGCTGATAAATTTAAATCAGTGCGGATACTTGCGGATGCGGATACAATTTTTAGTATCCGTGCACATCTTTACTATTTAGTAAATTCGATTTGCGGCATCACTTCGACAACTCAAATTGAGATGGAACTTTGCACATGTTAATTTCTCCGTCCAAGACATCTAAATAATACATTGCATCTTCAAAGGTTGAAAGTCGATAAAAAAAATAATTGTCACTCTAATGCAATATACATTACATATATAGCACTCATTGCCCTTGTCTAGGAGCTGTGAAACGCTATTCCCCTCGATTAGGAGCTGTTAAGCTGTGAAAAACTATCTGCGTGCTTTTAAATATTAAGCAATTATATCAATAATATATTATACATGTATATTTATCTTGATGTATTTCTGCGTATTTTGTCTATAAATAAATAGAGAAATAAGCTATGATTTTGATCTTAATGGTCTCACCAAAGAATGTGTATAATGTACATTGTACAAATTGAAAATGTACATACATAACGACTACATAATATTTTTGTGTTTATGTGGAGCCGCATTATATATTGTTAATTTAATACACTATATTCCCACAAGATGTCATTGAATAAAATATTAATTTAATTTATTTTTGAAAGATGTCTTCTTATTAATCTAATCCCCAACTTTTACTTTGGAACACATTGACACTTCTGTAGAAATTTGACAGCTTATAAGAGTGTTTATATAATAACCAAAAACGATTTCAAACATTCAATAGATTTTTTGCTGTCCTGAATTTACCAAGCAAAAAAAATTGCAGATAAAAATGGTCTTAACAACAATTGTACGTCGTACGGCTGCTAAACGTATACCATTAATTAAGTTTCGCAGGCAACGTGAAGAAGCTGCTAGTCATGAAAGTGCACAGCATACATCTGAACAATCGTCAAGATCAACATCTACGGTAAACTATTTTTTATTTTTTAACATAAAATTTCATTGAATGATTATGAAAATATGTATCATTTTCTGTTTGATTATTAAATAACAGACAACAACATATACGGCTATAGAGGACTGGCAATTGCCCAATCGCTATCGCAGAAAATCAATTGATCAATTTGAAATCGATTATATCAATAGAGGTGGACCAGCATAGAATACTCAATAGTTAAATGATGGTAGACAGTGCGTGTGTATAAAATAAATACTATGAAAATAAATTAATAAATTAGTTTTGAAAAGAAGTCATGTCATTATATTTCATGTTAAATGAAATTGGGAATCGGGCAAAATAAATATATATTTCTTTTTTTTTTGATAAAAATGCAATTAATAAATCAATTTGAATGTTTTGATTTCAAAGACAGAAATAAAAATCATGCCTAAGTTCCCATTATAATCAAAATGTTTTATTCAAAATAATTTCAGTTAAAACGACTTTAAGTGATCAGTAGTTATTGGATTAATTTAAATTGCGTTGCCGTTTTTTTTTGCATGAGTTGGTTTATATATTAGTTATTACATTTAAGTTAGAACTTGATTGCCAACGACAATCCAAACAAAAGTTTGAAGGATTTACATAAGATATTTTTCTTTATAGAATATTAGTTAACAACCACTTTAATTATATTGAAGAACATAAGAAAAACCTTGAATTCATCTGAAAAATAAGCATTTTTAGTATTGTCTCATATTGACTATTAAAAAACATCTACGATAGCTCTATCTAATTAAATTTAGTTCAAATTAACAAAAGCAAAAAATAAAATTACTAAATTCTTCAAAGCTTTTTTTTTTTTTTTAAATTAAATTCTTAATGAGATTATTTTTTGTGGTTACTCTGCTGCTATTCCTAACGTATAAGACTTCAATCTTTAATCTTTGTAAATATTAAATATAATTATCTCTATTTTTTTACTTTGCATATTTTAAAATGAAATTTATCGTAATATGTTTTATGTTTTTAATGAAACAAATAAAATATTTGCATTTTGGTCAACCAAACCATTCGATGACTTACATTAACGATTTTTGAAATACATAAAAAACTATTATTGTTACGAATACTACGAAAATTATTATTATATAAATAATTATGTTCCATGTAGTTATAAGCAATCATTACCACAATCTATAAGAAAGTAAAAAGGGTCACAAAAATTCGTATCCATAAATAATAAAAGAGTATTGAATTTTAATGATACCCAACGAAATAAAGTTTGTGTGATCTGTATTTAATCCATAAAAAAAAACAAAAAAAAAATTGAGATAAAACGAGGTTGATTATTGTAAAATTGATTTACTCTGTAATAAAATTTAACGACTAAAAATCAAAACAAAACTGAAATCGATGCTTAATTTTAGATTTATTATTTAAGATTACATATTATTGAAAATATTACCAATAATCAATAAGAAAATTGGAAGTTCATAAAAAAAATTCCAATGTTCTACGTTTAAAAGAAAAAAACTTATCGCCCTCATTTATTAAAAATAAGTACTCTTCAGTAGTTGATTATATTTATAACTTTTTGAAGTTGCTCTTTATTAATTAATTTAATAAATTTTTTATTCTTTACGAAGCCTCGAAAGAAATATAATCCGTGACTGGCTCCCATTTATTTTGGAAGCCGAACCATTTTCTCGAATATCATTTGGCACAAAATTAGGTTTGACCCAGTAAATGAGTCTCTTGTGAAGACAGTTGTCAAATGGAAAATGTGAATTTTCTTTCATATTTACGATCATATCAAAAACAACTTAAGGTGTATTTAACACAATTCATAAACCAAGATTTATCTGCAGATGGATCACCAACGATTAGAATGTAATTCTTTTTGACATAACTCATAACCTCTGTTAAGGACATGGTATAAAGTTGAAAAAAAAATCAAAAACTTCATTAATTATAATACGTTTGGTATTATATTTTTTTATTAAAAAAAGAATAACATCTTTTTTATATTCAGCTTTTTGCCGGAACCAAAATAAAATAAATATATTTTTATTTAAATCTAAGAAGTATTTTTGAAGGCTATGCAGCGAGCTATAATATTATACACAAATAATAAAAATATCATGTAATGTATAAAAATAATAAAGTAATGGCCAATCGATACAGGATATAATGGTTAAATATGTGTATTAGGAATTACGATGGGGTAATTATATATTTTTTTTTTTCATAAATACCGTGTACCATTGTTTTCTGAGTTCCATTTGAGTTTCAAAAAACCACGAATTTATCTATATTTTTAACCACGTGCCTCTATTTTTTTTTTTTTTTGTAGCTTTTTTCTTTACTTTGTGGAAATATAAATCGGTTTGGACTGCATTTTTCATATGAATTCATAGGGGTATTGTTATATCGAAACATTAACAATTGTTATGCATTTTAAATAACTTGCAATATTTACTTTAAGAATTAAAAGAAAAAAAAATCAATTATATGTAGCAAATGATTGAGATCTGAATGAATAGATAAATTCAATCGATATCACCAAACATGAAATGCCGTTGGAGGCTATTTAAAAAAAAAAAATACATGAATCTTAAAATAATAAATAGTTTTTGAATAGTTATCGTTTGATATCTATATACTAAAATAATTAATACCAAAGAAATATTTGGTGTAAAAATGACTCAGTTGCATTTGAAAAAATCAAAATATTTCAACTTTAAAGCAATATTACGAGAATTCTCTAATAGAACATCAGTTCATGGAATACGTTATGTTGGTCATCCACACCGTACATATTGCGAACGTATCTGGTGGTTAATTGTTTTGATATTATCAATTATAATTTGTGGAACATTTATGGGAGATATTTGGGAAAAATGGCACTCAGATCCAGTCATCATTTCCATTGACAGTAAACCAACGCCAGTCACTTATGTAGGTTTTTTTTTTATTATCTTTAATTCTAATTTTTGAATGAATAATACCTTGACTACTACATTAAAGTATAAAGTTAGCATTTAAGGCAAAATTCTTACTTAAGTTACCATCAACTACAATATTTTTCGATAAATATGATCATGTAGTTGAGAATTTAAGAAATGCTTCAAATGCTAATGTTGTCGGGATTATTATACCTACATTACCGAAAAAAATTACTACAATAATTCATATCTGCTTAAATACAAGCAATAACTTACAATACAATACAATAGTTGAGTTGTTATACATAATCTTAACAAAATCATAATAGTAAATTTATATCATTATGATTGTGCTGCACACAGCACAGGTTATCCAACCTTATTGTTTTCAAATATTTTAATGTTGCAGATTCCTCAATTCGCTATAACAATATGTCCGCAAATCAAATTCTTGAAAAGTCGTTTGAATATTTCATTCCTCATGGAGCAATATGAAATTTATAAGAAACCGAATGTTACAGTTTTATCATATGATTGGACACAGATTCTGAATATATTAGCACATCTTTGCCCACGTAATAAATTGCTAAGCATCAACGCAACTCTAAATGAATCCGATTCCGATTTAATATATATGATGAACTATCTAATACCAGAAGATTTATTTGATGACTGTAACTATGATATGCTTATTTATAGAAATTGTACCGATTGGTTTAGAAAAACTTTAACTGAAAATGGAATATGTTATTCATTCAATATATTGGCGCCATATGATATTTATCGTGATGATGTGTAAGTCATAAAATCATACAATATTTTTAAAATGAATACAATATATTATAGAATGTTTTCTATATATGTGTTGAATGTAATTTCATAAACAAAATTGTGTTGTTCGATTAATCATTTGTAGATTATTCGATAATCACAATATCAACAATGGTAAAGTAGCCATATTTTTTTTTAGAAATATTCCTAAGTTCATGGCCACTAAAACTTACTGTTTCAATTTGTGGTAATTTTGTCATTTAGCTCCAAAAAAAAGTTCATTAATACAAAAAAAAAAAAAAATACACCATGAAACGAATCTATAAAACATTTTAATGTTATAAAGAATTTAATGATTTGATCAAAATGAATTAATAAACAAAATATAATAGAAAAAAGTTATCAAAAATCCATTAATCCATAAATCTGAAATAGAATTGTTCTTCAATAGAACATTTTCTAGTCGTCGCTTCAAGTATGGTTATAAGGATATCAATGGATGGTCATTGGATGACGGTTATACAGTGAACTCAATAAAGTCTTATCCAATGACAAATTCTGGTGGTAGTTTAAAATTTGTCCAAAATTTCCAAGTGAGTGTAGCAAATGAAAATATTGATTATGAATGCTCACGATTTCCAGGATTTCGGGTAGTTTAATAGAATTTTAGTTAATTTTGGTAAAAGTACAAGATTTTTAAAATATGCATAATTTTTATTAAGTTATTTCTGAATGTTCCAAATAATGTGCCATATTTAAACACCGATCATATAAAAATTCCATTGAACTGTAATGTGCGGATATCTGTTAGACCAAAAATGACGGTAACGGAGGAAGTATTAACTAATTACGATCCAGAAGTGTAAGATTCTTATATTTTTTTTATTTACTTATCATAATTTCAAGACTTTTATTTTATTTTATATTATGATAGACGTGGATGTTATTTTTATGCTGAACGCTATTTAAGATTTTACAAAGGTTACACCCAGCAAAATTGTCTGACGGAATGTTTTACAAATTACACACTCAAAGAATGCAATTGCGTTTTATTTTATATGCCAAGACTCAGATTAACTCCAATTTGTGGTTTTAATAAAAGCAATTGTGCTAAAAGCGCTAAAATTAAATTAAGAGAACAAATATATGCAAAAAATATTCATAAGTTAAATACGTGTAATTGTTTACCATCATGTACAGATATTTCCTATGAAGCAATTGCTTATACTTCATTGTTCAATTATAAATTATATTCACTCAAGAACATTACTGATAGGTAAATTAATTGATTCATTATCTTAGTTTCCAATAGGTATTGAATAAAATTAATAAAATTATTTAAATCTATTTAGGAGAGTTAGTTCCGTTCATATCTATTATAAGAATTCAGCTATTTTCATATTTAAACGGGGTGAACTATTTAATAATACCGAATTGGTAGGAAAGTTTGGTGGAATTCTTGGTGTATTCTTAGGCATTTCAGTAGTCAGTTTCATGGAAATAATTTACTTTTGTTCAATAAAATCACTGTTTCTAATTGTTAATCGATTATGGTTGCGATTATTGAATTTTCGCAATAACAAAAATACGATTAACTCAGTAAAAGTGAAAAATAAGAGAAACGTTTTTCATTTAGACCAGCAAAATACAAAATCGAAAACTTTAGGAGCACCATTGGACACTTACTATTTGGAATAATAGTGCTAATAAATATATAATCGATGGATTCGACCGCATCAATTTTATTTTACTTATTGTGATTTTGATACTCGAATTCTATATTTAAAAAAAAAAAAAGTTTAAACTATATCTTCAGAATAAAAACACATGCTAATAATTTAAGAAAAATCAAAATGTATTTATTTTCAATATTTAAATGAGACTTTGATTTAAATGCGGCAACACTAATGCTAATTAATTTATTAATTTTACAGTTTAAAAGACGAAACAAATATTTTATATAATAATTTAGATATTTTCTATAACTATAACTTCAAGCTCACAATATTATATCAGATTATATGTCATGCTAAAAATCTATAAACAAAACAAAATTATCTATGACTATAATCGCATTTTTTTTTTCAGAAAATGTAAGTACTTATATAAGGTTATTTTTTTTATATACTTACATGAATCTCACAAATTTTCTAACTGCTATTAATAATTATCAAACTTTTTTTATAAACGAAAAACTTTATTTTCGTTTTATGTACTTCATTTTTGAAAAAAAATCAAGTATTGCTTTCGATTTTTTTTTCTAACAAAAATGATGTCGTGTGTACTTACCAATCCATTGGCGCTTTTTTTTTTAACCTTGAGTTTTTTATTCAACCTCATTGTTCTTTTCCTAAAAGGTTTTTTAAAAAAAAAGTCGATCCACCCTATCATCAGATATCATAAATACTTAAACACTGCCCTGGCTAGTGCTAGAGATTTTCTGATGAAACATTTCTCTTTACGGTTAATACATTTAATCTTTATTAATGAATCAGTTTTGAATATATTTCAGAATTATTAATTTTCAATGTTGAGAAAGATGATAGATAGATAAATAATTTAAAGTAGAAATTATCTATACAAAAATCATCTAGATAATAGATAATTCCTACTTTAACCAATTATTGCGTAAAATAAAAAGGGACAAATAAGTATTTGTAGATTTGTAACTAATCTGTAACTAATCAGTAATTTTCAACAAAAAACAATTTCCGTAATATCCAATTTGTTCCGAAGTTATAATAAAAAATCTGGTTATCTGCGATTTATCTACAAAATCATCTTTCCTAATACTGGGAATAATTTTCAATTTAAATATGGTTGATGTGATAAGTTTTCAGACAATGTTATAACTAATTTCGTTCTGCGTGCTGCAACTTTCCCATTACACCATTTTCTCTTCATCCATAGGGATGATTTAGTTAGCTTTCCAGATTTACGCCTGCCATTAATATATCTCCTACGTTTTTTCATCATTCTTTTCAACAAATTTGTCTCCTTCACAGCTGCATGATTGGTTTTCGTCATTTCAAGTCCATAGCAAATCGGACGAATTGCGAAAAAATAAATTAATTCAATACCACTTATTGATGAAACTCCCAGAAATAAACTAATAATACCACCAAAATTTGCCAACTTATCTGTGAAGTTGAATAATATGGATCGCTTTGTTTTAATTAAATTTGCCTCTTTTAAATAGATCGTTATGACAGTTTTATATCTAGATTGATTGAAATAAATGTATTAAAAGTTTTAACATGTTTTTGTTTAAATACTTACGTGTACGTCTTTTCTTCATCGTTAAACGATGACGGGGAATAATATATATCTGTGTCATATGAAATTGTTGTGCAAGATGGTAAGCATTTACATTCATCTTTTGATCTTAAATACATACGATATTTTAAATCAGTTTTTGCTTGATTTACACAATTCATACTCCCAAAACTACAAATAGGTGTGGTATTCAATCTTGGCATAAAAAGTAATGTACAATTACACATTCGTATTGTAGCATTTGTTAAACATTCGGTATTACAATTTTGTTCATTGTATCTACTGAAGAATTGTAAATTACGTTCTAAGTAAAAATAGCAGCCACGTCTAGAGTTAAAACCATATATTATCAAATACTATGAAATTCAAAGGTAATTTCATTGCTTACTTTTCTTGTGTATATTTAATTAAACTTTTACTTGTTATGGTCATTTGTGGCTGAAGAGATATACGCACATTTCTATTGATTGGGAGTTTTATGAAATCGTTAAGATGAAATTGTTCTTCATTGGGTGCACTAATGAAAATCTACAAAATTAGATCTATTCAATTTTCAAATAAATGTCACAAAAATAGCCCCACTTAAATTAGAATATCAAGGCTCACAGCACGTAAATTCAAGAGAACGTAATAAATAATGGGTGGTATTTAAACGCACAGTAGAAAATTATGTTTTGCACAGTAAGAAAATACGAAATGCAAAGTAAAAAAAATTAAAATTGTCACAATAACTACAAATATCACTTTTTATGATAAAGATAGACTTCAGAAGGCTTTTCTGAAGACATTTGCCAAAGAGCAAAATATGATTAACGGTAAATATTGTAGGATTTTCCGTTTTGGTTACTGTGCAAATAATTCTTTTGACTGAGAATCCGAATATCATACTGTGCAAATAAATTGTTCTCATAAATAATTGATCATTTACCTTAAAGCCATGGAACGAAAGACATTCAAAAGGCTGGTTTTCGGTTGAAGCATAGAAATTAAAGTTAATATCATGTCCCAACATTCCAGCAAAGTACGAGTATGGATAATTATTACTATCTTTAAAAAATTTATATCCATTTTTGAGAGTCCAACCATTTGAATCTGGGTAAGTTTCATTTAAATTAATTAAGTCGTACGAATATCTTCTGCAAATACATGAATTTAAAAAAAAGAAAATTAGCAAAAAATTGATTATTTGGGAATTGCGGGGTATCGATCATAGAAATAAATAATAAAATTGAAATTTTCAATAGAAAATCAACAAAGAAATATTAATTATAACAATTTTTTATGCAGGACATATATAATATTATATACTTACACATCATCATTATATGTATCATATGGAGACAATAAGTTAAATGAATAACATACTCTTTGTTCGTTGATTATTTTCTTAAAAAATTTCGTACAATTCATGTATTTAATTCTTTTAACATTGCAACCACCAACAATATTTTTCATTACAATATAATCGATATGATTTTGTAAATTAGAATCTGACAGAATACTATTGGCATTTTTTGTTAATAATTTATTACGCGGACAAAGTAATGCAAGCATATTTTGAACTTTTGGCCAATCATATGATAGAATTGTTATATTTGGTGTTTGATCGCTTTCAAGTTGCTCCAGAACTTGTGAGATGTATAAAATATTCTTGTCAGCAAATGATTGTGGGCATATTGTTATTGCCGGAAATGGAATCTATTGAAAATGTTCTAGGTTAGTATAAAAATAAATCTACAAAATCAAAAAAGAAAAACAATATTGATAATAATAAATATTTTTTTTATACATCCTCAATCGGTGTATATTGATTAGAAAATGACACAATTATTGGATTTTGATTCAGTTTTTCCCAAATATTTAGAATAAATACACCAGCAACTATTATTAAACTTATTAATACAATAAACCAATATAAACGTGAAACCAATGTCAATTTTGAATCGACAATGAATCCAATGCCAGGAAGTGATGTATTTTGTGAGAATGTTGTAAGTATTTTTTGCAATCGAGAAACTTTTAATTTCTTTGTTCTTTTTTTATTCTTCTTAAAAGAATTTATTATTGTTGAATTCATTTCTAATCGTAATGCAGTAACAGTTAGAAGAATGTTGGCATGGTTTAATGTGAAATTTATTCTGTCACAATTTTATTCACGATAAATAATCCAGGCTATGTAATTTAAGCAAATCAATAGCTTTATATTTTATCCATTAGATTAGATTAGATTAGATTAGATCGTATATAAGTAATGTTAGCATTTTGTAAAATATCATCTTAAAAATTAATGGTTAAATTAATTAAAGGCGTCTCAATGGAATTGTCGACGGTTGGCTTAATAAATATAAAATAAAATTTACAATAGATTATGTCATTGAAAGATTACCAGCCATATAGAAATAGGTATTATATTTAATATGCATAAAAAAGCAAACAATGAAAATAATTGGTATTTGCATCAGAACCATAATTGATATATTATTTTGATTCCTATATTATTTTGTATGTGAGTTCCTCCCAGTGATATGCTTAACATCACAACATGACAATATTTAATGAAATAAGAATTTAGTTCATGTGAACATCAGTAAATTCGCTAGTGTCTTATAGTAAAGTAAATTTTTCTACACTTAACTATTACAAAATGATAATTGTTAAATCAAAAAATGTAACTGTTGTTTCAAAGAAGTTAGAGAATGAAATTTCTTGTTCAAATAAACATAAAATTGTTAATGTTAGAGATTTATTACGGGACTATTCAGCAAATACAACAATTCATGGAATTCGTTATATCGGTGATACCGAAGTAGCATTGGGTGAACGAATATGGTGGTTAATAATATGTATTATTTCAATTATAATTTGTGGTATTTTTATTCATATTATTTGGGATGAATCATTTAGAAATCTAATAATTGTATCATACTCTAGTAAACGTACATCCAAAAAAAATGTAATTTCTATAAAGTATTATAAAACTTTTCTTAATTATTAAAATTTAATGTTTAACTATTTTTGTAGATTCCTGTACCATCTTTCACAATATGCTCTCAGTCAAAACTAAATCAAAGCATTTTAAACATCACAGATATTGTTGAACAACTTGATAATAATCTAATTCCAAATGTATCGTTTTCGCCATACAATTGGTTAGCTATACGAAATGTACTAGCATTTCTTTGTAGCATTTCACGTTGTAAATCAATTTTAAAAGACGCCAATATTGATTACTCTGATTTAAATATAGGCAAATTAATTGATGATTTGGCTTTTAAAAATGTACTTCAGTCTTGTGCTTATTTTGAAGTGGGAAAATTCATGTATTATAATTGTTCGGACACGTTTCAGAAGGTTTTAACTGAATCTGGTATTTGTTATAGTTCTAATCAGTTGCCGGTTTTTGAAATATATCGTGATAATATGTATGTGTACTTGATTTGCATTTATTTACTTGTAATGTGTTTTCAATTTTTCCACGTTAATATTTTACTTTTATGGCATTATAAGTATGGTTCCCGTTTATAATGCAAAATTTAGTACAGCTACATATATAGCACGCCGCACTATATTTTGCATTATAAACGTAGTGTATAAGTTGTGTCATCTATTGTTATTTTGTATACGGAGCAAATTTATAGTTTCAGCAACTATATATTACACTCCATACAACATAAAACACAATATAATTAGTGGACATGATATATATTTGCCGCAACTACATTTTAAATCTCTTTATTTGTTCTATATATGAAAATCATTAGTTTGCACTGATCACTGGAATTAGATTTCAAAACTCAAAATCATATACCAAATTATTGGTCTCCTGAAAATGGATATAAAGATGAAACGGGCAATTATCCTTATTTCGCATACGGAGGAGACTATGGCGTTACAAACTTGATTTACCTAAACATGGAAATAAATAATTTAGAGACACAATGTGCAAATTATCAAGGATATATCTATATGGTTACATTTAAATTTTTGTTATAACTTAATATTTCACAAACTTAACATCAATTTATTTCCAATCAATCGCTTAAAAGATTTTTGTAAGTACATCAGATGAATCCACATATATCAGCCAAGACTTTATAGATTTACCAATGGATTCAGATGTGGAATTACGAGTAATACCTAAATTCACTACAACCGATATATCTTTAATCAATTATGAGCCTAGCATGTGAGTCCATAAATATTTTTGATTAAAATATTTATTATTATCAGAATATTAATTTATTTAAAAATATATGTAGAAATGCAGGCGAGGTTGTTTTTTTAATTCAAAACGTTTTTTACAATTTTTTAAAACCTACAATGAACACAATTGTTTAGTAGAATGTTTAACAAATTACACACTAAACCGATGTAAGTGTGTTTTATTTTATATGCCACGGTCAAATGACACAAAAATTTGTGGGTATGGAAAAATTCAATGTATTTATGCCGCTAATGCAGAGCTTCAATTGCTATTGCAAAATCAGGATACCTCAAATCTAAAAGGTCATCTAAAAGATGAATGTAATTGCTTGCCAGCGTGTGTTTCATTGCGTTATGAAATTGAGACATTTTATTCACCCAATAATAATTATGATCCAAATGAGTAAGTGGCTAAGTTTATTTTATTTTGATTTTTATTTGAATACGTTTCATCAGTTCAGTTTCCCGTTTCAATAAATGTTACAATAATTATTTGATTTTTCTTATTTAAGATTCTATTATATAAATAAAATTAGGTTTAATTACAAGTATGGTGATTTCTTAACTAAAACTCGAAAAGAGTTATTTGGAAATACAGATATCATAGCGAATATTGGAGGTATACTTGGACTATTCTTAGGATTTTCAGTAATAAGTTTGGTTGAATTATTTTATTATTGTGTAATTTCCCCAATAGTTGCAATAATAAGAAATGAATTTAAATTATAAATTTTTAATTGTGTAAAACTAGCAAAACTATTTTTTTTTGAATTGTTTTACTATTTCGTCATACCCAGCATGTCATACATTGCAAAATTTATATAACCATTTTTGATTCTAGATGGTTCAGTATTAAAGTCGCAACTATTTACTTAAATGTATGAGTTAAACGAACTATATATTGTTTTAAAATTTTTTCGAAGATACTTGAATTTTATTTATAAGAAAGAAATCATATAAAATAAATATAAGGTATTCCAAACATGGTTCAAATAGCGTTATATTTTTTAGTGAATCAGGGAATGAATGATTTAAATCATGATTTAAATCAATTGATTTTTTTCTTAAATTTGATTTAAATCAAAACAAAATGTTTTTTTTGTTTTTTTTTATATTAAGATTTCGTTTTGTATTCAAAAACTAAATTTAAATTGTGAAATAGTTCTTATTAACATTTAATAACGTTTATTATTAGTTATTTTTCAATATTAAGTTGTTGGCTTCTATATTCAAGACAATTTGAAAAAAATTTGTAAAAAGCAAAAAAAACAGTTTTTTGTAATGAAATAATTCAGACTTTTTTGACTTAAATCAAAAAATATTGATTTTTTTAAAAAAATCATTTATTTTTTCATTTCCTGAGTGAAGAAATTCTTAGCGCGCTAATAGCGGTAGCATAGATTTTCTAAAAGTAGTAAGTATTGAAAAAAAAAACATATATATATAATATATATATAAAAATGAAAAATTTCTATGCAACTTTCACCATTAATTTAAGTCTTATGTAGAAAAAATCACTAGATATTATAAAACCAAAACGAGTAAGTATATTTTAAATAAAATTCTGTGCCATTTAATGATTAAAATTCTAAATTCTGAAAAAAATATGAATGCTTTTTTTTTTATTTTATAGTTTTTTAAAAATAAATCAAAATACGGATATTTTATAATTAATATTAAAAATTAAAAATATATTAAATTGGCATGAAATTAAAAAATAAACAATAATTTTCTTAAATGTTTCTGATTTTTGGAAAATTGTTGCTAAATGACCCGAAAATCCAATGCTGGACAAATTGATCCATTTTGTTGAAAATAAATAAGAAAATTTCATCAAACATATTGAATATAAATTAGCATTTTTTACCATCCCTATTTTACTAAATCTATTTACTAATTAATTAAGTAATTATGAGTAATGATAATAAATAAATAATGCGCATGTGCTGCTATAACTGTTGTTTTGAACATTATATTATCCATAACATTTAATTAATATTAATGTTAACCCATTCGTGCGTGACGTACATTATAATGTGAATCAAAATTAAATGTACTTTTAGCGCGAAATATGAACACACACAAACTGGAATATCAACAATATGTTAAATTATGTTTTCTCTCTTGAATTTAAAAGATATTTTGTAAATACATGACAATAGTTAGTTAATTAGTTTGCTCGATATTTTGATTTATTTCCTGATTGCCCAAATTAATTCTTTTGCGAAAGGGTTAATGTTAATATTGTAATATTGTAATATTGTGTCCAGTTCACAGTGAAGTATTTGAGCTCTGAGTAGCATTGCAGTAACCAGTAACTATATATAATTTTAAATTTACACAAATATTTCTGCAGCATTAAATGCACTCTATAAACGATATATTACAGAATAAATCTAAATATGCTACTATTTTTATTATATTCTGAAATATACGAAAGAAAATAAAATAAAAAACCGACAAATTACGCTTCTCTGGGAAAATAAATTACTTATAAATATATGAAAATATTACATAAAATGTAGCATCTATATTCAATTCTATACAAAGAAAGAGTTTTTCGTTTAGAGTGTAATTCTACCTCTAGTGACTAATAAAATTTCGTTATTGAAATGAAATGAATACGATGTATAGCAAGTACTAGAAACAGGAGCGTAGATATTATGTTGTGGAGCTAAGCCGCATATTCCCATTCCAATTATTACATTTTTATTATATGATTTTATTTTGTGCACTAGTCGAAGCCATAGTTCAATGTCCAGTATACAGCAGTACAGTATCTACTGTGTCGCTTTAGGATATAAATCTTTAGCCAACACCAAGACTTGTCAGTAATGCCAAACCAAATATGGTATATAATAAATATTTATGTTTATATATATATATTCTAGTACAACTGCACTGTGTTGAAATATATATATACAAATATATCCAGTAACAGCAATATAACACAGGCCATGACCTAGTTTGTAAATTTCAAGGCCGATTGTTGACCCGCAATCTGCAAAATGTATTGTGCTTGCGCGCATGTTTTACCGGCATGTTATTACATTCACATATTATACATGCATGAATTCAAACACATACAAATTACACACATATACAGCTAGGCGGTCTTATTAATATAATATTATGGTTCGTTAGCCAGTATTATATATACGATTTTCTAATATATTTTCAACTTTTGCGCCGCAAACATATGTCAATTACAAGAGAAACGCTAGTTTTTTGAGCCAAACAAATAATATTTCGTATATTCATTTTAGATATAGATTATTTCAAACTCCTATAGAGGTCTACCGCCGCGATTTTTCATATGCGGAATTAGCAAAATTCCATACAAATTTATATGTAAAAGTCAATCGGTATAATAATATTTCCTTATATGAAAAAATTCGGTGAATTCTGTCCATTTATAAGTCCATATACCAAAATATGATTTAATTATTATTAAAAAAAAAAGTGTTCAAAATTAATAAATTAAACGAATTTTTATTTAAATTAGAATTTAAAACTTAATTGACATATTATTTCTTTATTAAAAATTAATAATGTTTTAATATTGAATTGACCCATTTTTTAAAATAAAGTGTACAAAATGATATTATTTGATACGGTGTTTTAATTTATTTGCCATTAGACGTCATCGCAGTTGGTCATAGAGACAGAAATATGAATTAAATATAAATTTTGCCATATATTAACGTTAATATATCGGTAAACCTAAAACATTACCTCAATGCGATACGATTAATGTATCTATAATAATCGCATAAATATTATACTGTATAGATATATTCTTTTCTATATATATATTTATATATATATACTTATACATAAAATGGAAATGTATATTTTCGATAATTTGTATTTTATAATAGCGATATATTTTATATACGACCATACACTTTATGTCGTACAGTAGTGTGCATAGTGATATATAATGGAGTTTAGGCATATACAACATATATTTTTATATTATTATCTATTCATTTTTTTTTTTTTTTTATTAAGAACATGACTTTGTTCGAGAAGAATGCTTTTTTCTATACACAGAAAGTCGCAGTGTAGTGAGTACTTCAGTTCAGTAAAGAGTGTGTTGTTAGAAATTTTTGCAGTGCCATTCTTTTTGATATATTTTTTCTTTTAAGTTTGATGATGATAGTTTTTCTATACTTCTACATAATAAAAAAAAAATATATATAAGCAAAAAAAAAAAAAAAACGCGCAGTGTGTTAAAGAAATAATGGGAAGAATATAAATATAGCTAATACATATAGAATAATACAATGACGACTACTCATAATCTTACATCATCATCATATCTTTTCTTGCAATAGTATTAAAAAATAGAAGAATAAAAGATGTTCATATTAAATAATAGAATAAAATTTTAGTTTTAAAAAAAGCGATAAATAATTTTAGTAAATGAATGTATATTGAATACATAAAGAAAGTTCGTTTTTTTTTGGTTTCTTTTTTTTTTTTTTTTAATTAATAAAGAGAAGAGCACTGAATAAATTATTGATAAATTATCAAAGAACCAAAGAGAAAATAGTTGCTACGCTGGCGATTTTAATTTCACATTACACTGCTATTAAACATGCAAATAGTCTAATCTTCTTTATGATGATATTTCAGTTAAGAGAGCGTTTATTATTTTATTTTTGTATTTAGCAATGATGGTAATATGCCGGCAAAAAAAAATAAATAATTGAAAAATGAGAATATTGGGAGTGGTATTTTGTAATTTCTATTAAAATTGTTTGTATATTTGGCACATAATTATACCGGTTTTCATGTTCAGATTTTTTTTTCCGTAAAATCAGTAGTTTTTTCAATTCAGACATAAATTATATTTAAATTTAGAAATGTAGTTATTCATCATTAATTTTTTACGTAAATAGTTGAATATAAAATTTTGGGATATCGGTAAGTGAACTTAAAAGTATTTTTATTTTAATCAAATAAACTTTACAATAAATACGCTATTTATATGTACAATGTACTACTTTGCAAACATGTATGCACGAAGCGTTTACTTCGTTTTACCATAGTGCAAGGTTTTACTAAATTTTGGAATTTTATTTTGTGAACTTATTTGTCATAATTTAAATTAAATAATATGCCACTTTAATAACAAAAAAAAAACCTGACAACATGGATTCAAATAGACATGGTAGTAAGCTCAATACACCGCTATAGAACTAGGGGCTGCTTCATTTAAAATTAAGCTGCCAATGAATTGGTTCCGACTTTATTTTTGTTAGGAATGTCACAACAACACCCAGCATCTTATTCTCTTAAAAATATATATAGCTTTTTTTTCCAAACCGTTCACTTAATTCTAAGAAAAAAAATGTTTTCTTCTACCAACAAATCGGCTCCCTAGAGCCAATAAACTATCAGATCGAATCTTATGTATCCATCACTAGATTGTGTCTTTTGGTATATTGACCACTGACTCCTAAGAAAAGTCGATCTTGTCAAAAAAAAAAAAAAAACACGCGATCAGAAAAAAAAATGATTCATTCCGATTTTTCCCAGGAATCAGTGGTATTGACTATTGACCTACTAATAGATGCAGAATCTTTTGCTTTTGAAAATAATGTTTTGGTTGCGCTTTTGTGATTAGTAATATTTTTCGACTTTTTTTTCATGACAATGAGTAAAAATGTAAATTAATTGCTACTAATAAAGTACATGAAAATCATTTATTTTAATGCGATACGATTTGCGCACTTTCTTGTTTTGAGCACAAGCCCAAAATTTAGGGTAGTGCACAAATCGAGTTTATGGTGTACTTCAAAACCAAAATATATTTATTTTGAAAAGAAAGAAATTCTGCGTTTTTCGGTATATTGACCATCAAAATCCTCCCACTGGACTCGGAAAAAAAGAAGTGCACAGAGAAAAAACTAAAAAAAAGGAAAAAAAATCACAAAACGAATAGTTTATGTTTTTCAAATTTCTCAAAAATGAAGTAAAAATGTGGAAGATTTTTTTGTATGAAACTTTTCCAAAGGAGATTTATAAATACTCTCCCGGCTGACAATGAATTTTAATTCGGAAAATTAATACTACATACTAAAAATCAATTGGCAGTAGTTACTGTTTATACATATAAATCAAAACTGCTGAGAGCGTCATCACTCTTTTTTTTTTTTTTACGTGAATGTTCATATAATTGTTCCAAAATTGAAATTTACGCCATTTCAATATGGAAATTTTTATCAAAAAAGTAACATATAATATATTAGGGTGGTTCGTTTTTCATTTTTTTTCTTGTTTTTCCCAACTCCCCTTGTTCTAAATGGTGACACTTGCTTAAAAAAGCTTAAGTTTTTTATCCGAGCCAATTCCGTCAATATTATGACCCCAACGCAATCGAATTAAAATTTTGTATGAAAAATTGAGGTAAAATGTATGAAGAATGGTCAAAATCATCATTTTTCTATCTTCTCTATATCAAAAGGTAAATTTAATCTGTATAGATTGTATGGCTCAGAAAAGATCCTTGAAAAACTGTGAATATTTGTTTTTACTTAGAGTTATTCCTCAATATATATTAGGTTGTCAAAATGACTGTTTTTCACACTTTTAGAGGAAATACGTCAAATTGGAATGTATATAAAGGTGGTAACGTATAGGTGCCATTTCAATATGGATTTTTTTTATTAAAAAAGCAACATATGTGTTGTAGATATATGTCCTTAAAATAGTTGGTCGATAGCAATAATGCGTATAGTATGTTATAGAGTGATTGGGTTAGTTGTTAACTACACTTAAAGCTATGATATCTCAAAGCTACGCACATTATGTGTCGGAAAATGACTTATGCACAATTGTATTTGAATTTAGCACACAAAAATGTCAAATTGTACGTTAAATTCACGTACAATTGTGAATAAGTCATTTTCCGACACACAATGTGCGTAGATTTTAGAAACCTTACCTCTAAGTGCTTCAAAAGGTCAAAGAACATGCCTGCCGTAAGGTAAATAAGAAAAATAACTATAACTTTTTTTTTAATTTGAGCATTTGAAGACACTCGTAAGCATAGGTGCACACGCTTCTGATTTCAGGGAGGGGTACATTTGCAAAATTTAGATAGGGTATTTTTTTTTTTATCATCGACAAAAGTTACGACCAAAAAAAAAAAAAAA
>JAABKK020004688.1:0-10258 GCA_011634745.2 Catotricha subobsoleta
AACTGTGGAACAATATTTGTCATTTTTTACATTACAATTTTTTCTCTTTCGATCATCTTCTTCTGTTTAATAACAAAGACAATCGTAAGCTGTTATCCGACGAACGCTAGTGCAAGTGAAATGTTTGACTATGAATTGAATACCATAATATATTTTTATAATTTGTATTATTATTATTTATTATAAAGTAAAATAATATAATAAAACTAAATAAAAATGCAACTACATTTCTCGATTTACCAACTGCAAATCTCATTAAGCAACTGCATTTTTTATGAGCAAATGCAGCTTATTTTAGTCCCTGGATGCATGCATAATGCATATTGTCCTGCTATTAAGTCTCGACCTAAGGAACATAGAACACCGCAATGGGTAACAATAGCACAATGCGCTTATGTAATTTAACCAAAATTTAGATTTGTTCGCGATTTGAAGACGAGAACTCGACAGGCATGGTCTAGAATTTCAATAGATGCATTGAAAAAATTAATTGATTTATGCCAAATAGATGGTTTGAACACAATAATATTAATGGAGAAAAAACACATTACTAATATACCTATTCTTTTAAAATAACAAATATTTTTTTCAACTGCCTTTATAACTATTTCCACCAAAAAACAACGTTTTTATGATTCTTTTCACATGAACAGAAACTGTACAGGCATATACAAAATATACTATTTTCCGTCATAAATCATAAATCATAAATAAATAACCGAACACATAATAACATTTAACCAACATATTAAAACCTTTTAATCATTTTTTTTACATTAAAAGTGTATCTAATAGCAATTAACGCTATTATTCACTTCAACATTACACCAATATTCTAAAAGACGCAAATCGTTATCATTTTAATTATACCCAAACAAAATAATATTATGTGGTCTTTATATGAAATGAAAATAATGAATTCATTCAACATTTAAAATGATATTCATGTAATTGATTTTCGTAAAAGTGTCTTAGATAATTATACATTTCATTCTCTTAACAAATTATTTCTTCCCAGCGTTAGATACATGCTATTATTATGAATAATTGATAGTTATAATGAAACCAGAGAGTCGAACCGGTTTAAATACGGATTTTTTGTGCAAGAAACCCAAGCAAGCATTAAAAGTTGATTTTCTACACTTATACCACAGAATAGACATACAGAATGGCAATGTCGCTATTTTCTGTCAGACAATGTAAAATAAAGTTTAATATTATATTTTATCCATTTAGTGTTATATTATGCATTAATTAAAACGTCCAATTATTGAAAACATTTTTTTCTTTCATTTCATAACTATCTCATTATGAAAATAACGCATCTTCATTATTTATCCCATAATATGTGAATCCGCCATATAGGTGGATGAGAAAGAGATATATTCTTGGGATATGAAACCTAACCAAAACTCAATCTCTGCTGGGAATAACCATGACAAGGGCATACTAATGAAGAAATGCAAACAAACATTTTCTTCGATCATACAATTTTGACGAACAATAAACAATCAGTAGTACTTCTATTAAAAAATCAAAAAACTTACAAGCAAAATTTCTCCAAAATATTACATTTCGATATAGCAATTGTCATTTTAATTGGTAAGTGTTTTGTATAGCAGAATATAATTTGATTTAATAAGCGTTAACATTCACTTACATTTAATCGAAGCAAAAATTTCTTCCGAACACTATTTTTCGTCATTCATGGAAACCTAACGTATCTAATGGTTTTTACCATTCCTGGAACCAGCGAAACTGCTGAAAGACAATTTTCATTAGCTGGTCACATAATAAATGAACAACGGTCTAGTTTCAAATCAAGAACTGTAAACGACATAAAGTTTTTAAACAGGCAACTAAATTAATGTACATTAAAATAACTTTCAATTCTTTATTTATTTTTTTCTGAATGAATAAATTATTTCAATATATTTTAAAAATAATGGCGGATCTTAGCGGATATAGTGGATACGGATACTGACGGAATTGGATATGGATGGATACGGATATCAAAATGTGTATCCATGCAGGTCTCTGGTACATAGTATTAGTAAGTGAGATAACCGTCCAAATGTTCTAAATTGTTCTTCAAAACTGATTATATTTTAAAACCGAATTGTAAATACCTTGGAGCCGAACCAGAATCTGAAACAACATTTTCAAATTTATTTCAATCAGAATCTAATCTCGAACCCATTTCGAAATAAGATAAGCGCCGACTTAAAACTGCTTGTATTTTTTTATATAGCTTTTTTTTCTTCATAGTTTTCCTTCTTATATGATATTAATTAATTGCGTTAACCATCATATCTAAAGAAATATGTACTAGTTATAATTACATGATAGACAACAACAGACACCATTTAATAAAACAATTATATTTAATGAACAAATAAAGAAAAACAAGACTTTTAATTCTGTCGTGTTTTCTAATAGAATAGTCAGCAATTTGGTTAAAACTATGCGGCTTATATTTAATTCTCATTATTTATTTAAATATAGAGAATTCGATAAACGTTTTTACTTTTAATTTAGGTAAGTTAGTTTTGTTCTTTAGAATAAATATAAATAATACAAATACAGTAATTAATAATACGTATCGTGATAAAAATTGGGTAATATGTACAGAAATTTATAAATCACAAGATGTTCGAATGAAAATACTTAGTTGTTTTAAAATACTAACGAATTGTAGATTAGTTGAATGAAAAGATTAATAATTATTGAGTAGTTACCATTGAATAATGAATTCATAATAAATAATTATAAGAATGGCCTGGAATATAAATTGAAAGATAAAACGGAGGTAACACACGTGTATTATTTCTAATAATGATTTAAAGATTCATTTTAGCACTGACATTTTTATTTTTCTTTACAACCCGAGTGTATTTTTATTAGGTGTTTTTTTTTTAAATGGAATAAACTAACTTAAATTATTTTTTTAATTTTGTCATAGTTTTCATTTGGAGTTTATAGAGAAGTATAATTTCTGAAATGCATGAATTTTCCTTTTTGGACAATGCCAGAGTTTTAATGTAAATAAACATATTATTGCAATATTAGACGAATTTAAAAAGCAAATAGAAAAAAATATGAAAACTGACGAGGTATTAAGAGAAATACTAAAATCAATAGATTAAAAACAATGAGAAATACGAAAACAATATTAGGGTCATTACTCATTCCACGCTGAATGCGTCTTTTCTGTAACGATAGTTACCGATATTCAGCATAATTGTTTTTATTGCCATTTCTAAAATGCACTTTCAATGGAAAAGAGATTAAGTCAAAATTATTTATTATAATATGATTAACAATTTTGATTTACATCTCTTTCAATTGAAAGTACATTTTATACATGGCAATAAAAATAATTATGCTGAATATCGGTAACTATCGTTACAGAAAAGGCGCATTCAGCGTGGAATGACCCATTAGTGAAAATAGAATTGATATAAAGAAAATATTAAATGCTGAGGAAGATAGCAAAGAAAATAAAAAGTCACTTATAAGAGAACCAGTAATTGTACTTCAACCGAAAAAGAAAAACCAGAACAGTGAGGCTACAAAAAAAGATATTAAAGAAAAACTATAGATTCAAGTAAAGTTGGTGTTATATGTAATGCATCAAATGGTTTAGTAATTATCGAATGCAAACATAAACACGACACTGAACAATTAAAACTAGGAAAACAATATGAAATAAAGTTTTCGAGGCAAAAACGTCCTAGAATAAAAATAATAATTACTTATGTCTAAAAACTTAAACAACGAAAAACTAATTCAATGTTGAATTTCACAAAATGCAGTAAGTACATTTTATATAATTAAATTATTATTCAATTCCATCCAAATTTAACGGAATCACTTCAGAATGATTCATTTGAGAAATATATGAAAAAAAAAAACGAAATCTATCGCAAAATAAAATTCTGGCTGCAATTTAAAGTAAAAACTCTGGTAAAGGACCGATATATAAAAACATACCTTAAGTAGTAATGAAAAATTCTGAAAATATAGAAGTAATAAACAGATATGAATCTATATCAATACAGTAAGATGCTTTAAATGTCTTGAATTCGGTCATTTAGCAAAAGATTGTTCTTACTTAACAATAAAAAAGTTTGTAAAATATGCGTACCGGTTAACATAAATATATAAAAACTGTGTGAGTAGCGAAGAAGAAAAATGTAATAAGTGTTTACAAGCTTGTTAATAAATTAAAATTAAACATTGATATTATTCATAACGAATGCTCTTAGCAATGAGTGTCATATAATTATACCTATTATAATGAAAAATGAAAACTCTTCGTGGCAATATAAATAAAAAAAACATAAGAAACAAGTTTTGTAAATAAATGCTGAAAATGTTTCAAATAATTATGAAAAAAGAAAACTATTTTGGCACGAAAATATCGAATTAAAAATTTCGCTATAATTAAATAAAATTAAATATGATATTCACGATTATTGCATAAAAACGCTTTTCACTAAAACCTCTTCTTTTCTGCTTTTCTAATGGTATGCTTTTGAATGCTGAACTTTAATTTTTTTTCGCACAAAAAACAATTACTATTAATTGTGTTTATTTTTTACAAATAATTATTGCGTAAAATAACATCAGCTTACCGACAGTTAAACCTATATTTAATATGTGTCAAGTTTGTAGAAAGGTAGTTCAAGTACCAAATAATAAATATAAGTATTCTGAAATTATAAGTGAAAACTTATTATTTTTCGTTGCAATATGCGCACGAAATGAGTCGCGTTAACATTTTTAGTAATGAAAAACTACTTAAATCCACATAATTTGATCTAATCATATTATCTCAATATATTTTTTTTTTAAATTATTTTTATTATTTTTAATAAGCCCTGTTAATAAAGAACGATAAACCGAATAATAAATCCCTAATTTTCGAAGAAAAGCTAAAATTCTGAATTATTCGTCATAATTTCCTTCGATTTCTTTAAGACTGAATATCTTAAGATTTTGTTCTACGAAGAATCTTTTTTTGGAACTCTAAAATCTAAGCCCTAAAACTATTATTGTACAAAATTACAATTGTACCGGAATTGTACCTAATTGTACCACAAATTATTATAATTTTACCTGTGCGGAAATAGATGTTTTAAGAAAAATATGGGTCCGGCTGGTGTTAATTTTTTTCCAGCTGGACCCATAATTTTTGTACAGAAACCATTCTTAATTTTTCCAATCTAATTGTACCACCTCGGAAGCCATTCATACGTGTCACTAGTTAGATCTAGAGCCTTTTTTTGAGCTCTCACAAAAGCTCTAAAATAGGGCCTGTTTTAACGTGTAATTTGTGCTATTTGGAGTAAATATGATTTGTGTGATTTCAAACTGAATTTTCCAAAATATGATTTGCATACAGCGCGATTTTTTTTGGAAGAAGTTGGAAAAAATAAAGAAAATAGTAACTTTTTTCACTTTTCCAAAATACGATTCCGCGGTATTTGAAGGCTGAAGACCGTTTTTTTTATTTGAAGAGGTTTTGTAATCTTCGATGGTGGTTGAAAACTGAAAACCCTTTTTAGCCTTAGATAAAGTAAACATAGATAGTAGACTTTCAAACAAAGGCTTGTGCAAAAATTCACTCTCAAATTTATTCAGAAAAAACTTTGGTGAAACCTATTGAACTGTATCAACTTCCTTTGTACATTTTATCTAAGCTCACAACTTTCATTACCAATAAGTCGTTTTTTACTTTAATCAAATATTTCTCTCTCGCAGCCTCATAAAGAATATTTTTGTTTTTACCTATTTAAGCCCTAATTCCTATTCGCGTGAAATGAAACATAGAAATGTCTAAGAATAGCCGAATAGGCAGATACAAAATATATTATTTTCTGTCATAAATCATAAATATTTAACAAATGACCGAACACATAATAACGTTTAACTACATTAAAACCTTTTAATCATTTTACATTAAAACTGTATCCTAATAACAATTAACCGATTCTCTTCATCACATATAACATCAATATTCCAAAAGACAAAAATCATTATCATTTTAATTATACCCAAACAAAATAATCTACATTTCTAATTATGTGTGTTATTATATGAAAAGAAAATAATGAATTCATTCAACATTTAAATGATATTCATGTAATTGGTTTTCGTAAAAAGTGTCTTTGATAATTATACATTTCATTCTCTTAACAAATTATTTCTCACCAGTGTTACTTAGATACATGCTATTATTATGAATAACTGATATTATACTCAATGATAGTTAAAATGAGACCAGGGAGTCGAACCGATTTTATTCAAGAAACCCAAACAAACGTTAAAAGTTGATTTTCAACACTAAATGTTCTAAATTTTTCTTTAAAACTGATTATATTGCCAAAACAGATTGTAAATGCCATGGAGCATATAATAAATATTAATAGATATTATAGGAATAAAAGGACTTTTAATTCTGTCGTGCTTTTAGATAGATAGAATAGTCAGCGTTTTGGATAATGCGGTTTATATTTAATTCTCATTATTTATTTAACCATAGAATTCGATAAACGTTTTACTCTTATTTTAGTTAGTTTAATACGAATGTAAATACAGTAATTAATAATATTTCATTTTTAGAATTTATCGTAATAAATATTGGGTAATATGTGCAGAAATTTATAAATCTCAATGTGTTCGAATAAAATACTTAGTTGCTTTGCAATATTGGTGAATTGTAGATTAGTCCAACGAAAAGATTAATTATTATTTCCATAATCATTATCATACCGAAAAATATGTACCATATGTATTTATTTTTTGATCATACTTTATTTAATATGTTTCGACATAGGTCCTCTAAAAACCCACTTCCATTCCCGCCTATTCCGTACAAATATAAGAACTTTATCATCTAAATCTAATTTTCTATACCAGATTCTACATTTAAAACTGTTTTTTGTAACCAATGCTGACCTATTCAATAAACAAGCCCAAATAACCTTGACCTTTTTTTCCTGGTTCCTTCATCAATAGTTTCTACTTTTTATAAGCTTCGCAAATATCTTCATTAATAATTCCATTCACCCATTGTTCCCTTCTTGTAGTTCCCGCTATCATTCTAAATAACTTCATATCAGTCACCTCTAATTCATTTACCTACTGCTAAATATCCAGAGTCAAAAATTGCATTTTTCCATGTATTTTGACTCAAAAAAAAACTTTCAATATGAATGAAATTTATTGAATTAAAATTTTTTAACACCGCTTTAATAATTTCAAAAACTAAAGAGTAGAATCTCATTCCCATTAATATTAGATCAATTACGTATTTTAATTTATTAACAAAAATCAAATGATGCAAATCGAAAAGATATCTGTGAATAAATAAAGAATTTGTCTAACATCTGATACGCATTAAAATGGTTCAACCTTCTGTTTTACGGTTTTATCTCGAAAACAAAATTTATGAAAATTAAATGTCATGGTTTTTATCTTGAATATTTATTTGTTGCCGGCGTTATATTTTTACAATTATAAAATATATTCTGTGACTTTTCATAAATTATTATTCTCTTTAGCAAAATGTTTTTATATTTTCATATATTTTGACTTTGAAATGAATTACTTAATTTTAAAAGAAAATGTAATTCAAGCATTTCAGACTGTGAAATATGCGGTAAAAACAACTGGTTAGATAAATATTAATAATTATAATATCAACGACGAATATCATAATTATTGGTGGATGAATAAAATTTCATTTAAATTTGGAATATAAGGAGGGTGAGTGATATGGTCGCTGTTGCATCTCACTCACACTCATATCTATTATCACGGTTAGAACATAAGTTAGACGATACGAACTAATGTAGGATAACCGCCTTAGGTCGAGTATTTCTGAAAGTATTGTCAGAAACTTTTTTTTTTTTACTGAAAGATACATTCTTGCAAAGATTACATTTGTACTATACGTAATCTTTCCCATGCAACCTGACGATATAGACCCCGCTAAAGAATGTTACAGATTGCCGTGACGGTCGTTATCGACATTAATCACGGTTTTGTTGTCAATTGGTGTCATCAAATACAACGATTCTCATAGATTTATATAACTGTAGTGAAAGTTGACGATATCGTTTTCTATATTGATCTTTATCGAAATGTTAAGTTCAAAAAAAAAAATATTTTTTTTTAATTTTTTTTCTTTAGATTATTATTTTTAAACTAGCTTATATTTATTTCAACTTTTTAATTCACTGTTTAAAGCCACTTTACTCCTATGGGTCGGGCGGGGTTTGAACCTTCAATCTTTGTATTATGAGTCTGTCGTCTTTCCGCTAATCTATCTGAGCTATATACACGAACACATTAAACAATAAACATATGTTTCTTTGTTTTCAGATAAAGATCTTTATAAATGTTTATAGATTTGTATTGACTTTATTTTACGATATTTGCCAATTTGTCAATATGCTTTTCTGTCACGTTTTTTAACGCTAAATTGTGTCGATTTCATGACAAACCTTTAACTAAATATAACGAAGATTTTTTAATGCAAAATGGTAAAGAATTTTTTATAGATCTTTCACTAAATGTGACGAAAAAAATATTTTTTTAAGTCACGTTTTTTAACGCAAAATTGTAACGATTTCTTTATAGATTTTTAATTAAATGTAACGAAAAAAATTGTTTTTTTGAGTCAAGTTTCTTAACATAAAATTGCATCGATTTCTTTATAGATATTTAACTCAATGTAACGAAAAAACAAGAAATTGTTAATCGTTAAATATCTATGGCAAAAGTTATGAATCGTTTTATATCGATAAATACCGTCGCGTCACGTCAGGTTGCACGGGTTGCGTGCAGGTGATCACAACTCGCAGAACCACTCCATGTATCGTTTTTTTTTCTGTTCGCGACCATTTTCTTGGTGGATGTGGGGTTTATCCTCCTAAGCATGTTATCGTCTGAAAGTCCTAAGGCTACAGATACCACAAATGCCTTTTGATTTTTTGGAAATTCTTTTCTACTTAAAATATATAATTTTTTCTAAATTGCACGTCTATCAGTGGGTCCATACACATCAAAATCAGCTCTCTAGTTCCTGCGTTCTTGTGATATTATAAATTGAATTTCACGTTTTTTTTATTTACGTACTTATATCGTGTACGAATACTTTCTGGTACAGAAATCTCAATTTAATTTTGGTTTTTTTCTTTTTTTTAACAATGACGTTATTTAGCAACGCGTCAAAATATTATTACCAAATAACCTTTAAATCAATAATTTTTAAATAATAGCATGCAATAATTTTCTCATTTCACTACTCAAACTACAAACATCTGTTAGAATTGGGCGTTATTAATTTCATGCTATATTAAAATTAATATAACCTTTAAATCTGTCTACGAGAAGGTATTATGTTAACTGAGTATATTCATCAGTAACATAATATTTAATAGTAAATGCATGAAATTGTCTCGCTACCATTCATAGACAAGGCACTTTAATATACATACATAAATATTTTGTTAAGTACCCGAATTGCTTAATTTATATTCTGTCTATTTTCTTTTGCTTGGAAAATGTTTGGTAGCTGCCTACTTATTCAAAATTGTGTATAGTTTATGTTCTTTGACAATATTTTTTTTGATGAGCGTATGACAAACATCGTCAAGCATTAATCATTGAATTAATTCAATTACACTGTTGAGTTATTAAAATAATAACGTACTTAATTTTGTATTGTTGCTATTGAACATTTTTTTTTTTTATTTATTGGCCTAATAGATTATGTTAATTTTTGCATCAAAATAAGAAGTTTCTTCTATTTGTTTTCGTTAAACATATAAGTAAGTACTTACTTAAAAAAAAACGATTTTATAATATAAAAAATAACGACTGTCAACGGATAAGTATTAATTAATTACACCAAACTTATATATTTTCCGGAACCATGGTATTTGTTCTGAAATATGAAAAATAGAAATTTTAAGAACATATAGTGCGTGATGATTATAAGTTTTAATATTGTGTCAGTTGTCTTATTTGAACATTTAAATTATATATTTTCAGCAATAATCTAATTTTTAATAACAATATGCGATCCATTGCCCATATGCTCCATTCAGATTGATTTTAACGCATAATTTCCATTTATTTATATATATTTTATTTTATGCAAGATTAATTACTATGGAAATAAATACATTTAGAATATTTTAAATCCATATGTAATAAATATATGTTAGATTTTGGTAAAGGTTCA
>JAABKK020004699.1:0-27037 GCA_011634745.2 Catotricha subobsoleta
TTTTCACTGAGCTAGAGTCATTTAAGTAAAAGAACTTCAAAATCTCCAAATAATAAGGGCCACTCTAATATATATATTTGTATATGTTTCAATGAAAATCATGTTTAAACTCATTAGCAAAATAAATTGCTTTTAAAATGTTATAATCAATATATAACTTCACCATGCCATCCTTGTATGCCTCTGTGTCTATCTTCCATTTAACTATAGCTTGAGTATGAAAAAAAAAAAAAAACTAAACTAAATCTGTTATATTTGTGAAAAGTTGTAAAACATACTTAACTTACAAAATACATATATCAAGTATATAAAGTAATAATGAAAATTCTTTAACCATATTCTAGGTTGTCTTTATGGAACCGATGGAAGTTGATGATAGCAATAGCAACCAATCACGAATATCAACATACGAAAAGGTAAATAAACCTTTTTTCTTCTTCTTCTTCTTCTTCTTCTTCTTCTTCTTTTTTTATATATATTTGTGTAATATATATATGTTTTTGCTTGGAAATGCTGTAATCATGCATAAGGAAGGATAGCAAGGGATTTATATTCTATTTATATTGATAATAATAATAATAAGGTTGCTTCTACATCGAGTTTTATTATTGACATAAATGTAATATGAGCCATAGTTACATTAAATTGTGAAACAACAATTTTTTTTTTTTTATTCAAGTGGTCAATTTAAAATATTATTTCATATAAATTGGATATTTTAAATCAATACAATAGTTCTGAATATTTATTTTCAATTCATGTATTATATGTGTATTTACTGGGAAATTGAACTTCAGGCAATTTTGACCGATTGGTGAATTTCTTTGGGGGTGCTTCGGAGTGGGACACCATTATAAGCTGTCGGTTCTGTGTATTCTGCAGTACACGTAAAACTGTTAGGTAAAATGATTGTGACTGCAGACACAATAACATGGGGAATTTGTGTATACTTGTGTAATGTAATGGTGTGGTGATGACCAATAGATAGCGTTAATTGGTACACAAATGGCATACGATGTACTTCTTCTAGGAATCAATGCCAATTGCTGTTTAACAAATGGCACACATGTAGAAGGGTTCGCCATGCAGGCTTGTGTCCTTCTCCATATTGGAGATATCAGATGTTAAATTTGTGATAATGTTGTATTACCTTACACCTTTACATTGCTCAACTACACAAATGCATAATGGACCCAATCAGAGGCCTACATACAGAAGCTGTACAGTTCGCCCAACGTATATCCATCTATGTATTATATATAGTATTCTGTTAGTGGCGCGCGAATGAAGCAAAACTATTTCTTTATGATAAGATTATAAGTATTTAAAATTTGAATATATTATATTTTTAATTTTGTATTTTAATCATACTGCCAGTATATTTGTTTATTGATATTGCATTTGTCATTACATACATGAATTTATATTATAAGAATCGAATATCTCATCAAAATTTATAGAGGAAAAAATGTTTCAAATTCGAATGCGATATTTATATAAATCTAAAAACTGAAACCTACAAATGATGTAATAAATTAATTTAGCTTATATGATATAATGTAGGTATATGCATTGCGTAAAGAAAATATATTTGAAATTTTAAATTGGTTTGTCGTCATACGAAAAACACTAATTCTGAGCCGGTGATAATGACAAAACGTAAATTTCTAATAATCTAATCAAATTGACTTTTATGTGAATGCAACATTATATTATATGCACACTTCGTACGAACCGAACAAATAATTCACCCATATGGAAGGGGTTAAAGAAATAAAAAAGAAGAAAAAATCGAATATTTATCGGGTGTTTTTACAATGTGATTGTGGGTATTTGATTTGAGATATTTATTTATAGTTTATTCGTTTTTTTTTTTTTTTTTTAACTGGAAAGGAAGTAAAGACAACATTATCGTATAATGCCATTACAAAAAAGGGGTTTAACCTTGATTTCACGCTGATTTGAATTTGATATATTAAAACCCTTTTGCATTTGCTTTTTTTTTATATATATAAAATATATATTACTTTTTGTATAACATGATAAAATCATTTCACTATATTTAGAACATTTTATGTTATATTTTATGTTACCTTCAAAATCTATGCAAATTTGTGATTTGTATAAAAGTGAAAAATGGCTTATGTTCGGGACGTGTACGATGTTTTAGAATGTCATCAATTTATTTTGATATTTTCCTGTTTCTGAAAGCATATCGTTTATCATTTAGCGTTTTTTTTTTTTTTTTTTTATTATTTTAATGAGAAAAATTTATATGTCAGCGCAAACACACATTTTCATTCTATTTCATTTTTGTTTTTTTTTTTTACTTATCATTTACAGGAGCTATTGGAATGTCCTTATGCCGAAAATAAATTAATGTTATCGCTGGTTTTACGCGACCATAGTTGGGATGACGTTATTAATAAAAAGCGAGAACGAGCTGTAAACAACTTATCAAAATTTTTTGTTATTCCAAAGGTAAATGAAATGAAAATAATTTATGTTACATTAAAAGAAAAGAAAATGTCACTTTCGAAAATTAAATGACAATTTTGTTTTTTTGTTATTTTTCACAGGAGTTTGTAGCTACGACTGATATGAAGTCACGTGATCATTATGAAATGACCAAATATTCAATTGATAAGGGAAATAATTTAGTTGATGATAAAAAAAAACTGGGAAAATTGGAATTTATGGTGAATATTTTTTTATGTTTTTTTTTTTTTCTATTTTCAATCTGTTTAAAAATAAAAATTGTGTATTTCGTGATTTACTTTAGATTGGATGTGGCAAAGAATATTTTCCAGCAGGCCAAATAATTGCAAATCAAATCGCACAGCAGATGGAAGATGGATCAATAAATGAAATATCAGGATTGAAATTTAAATGGTGGTCAATTTGGGCAAAAGGAATTAACAATCGGTAACTAAAACACATCTTTTATCATTAAGTTTTCTGAAATGTTGATTAGCCAAAGGCACAACCAAAATCTAGTTTTTATATCAGTAATAAACATAACAAATCAGTACTATTTTGATTTAAATAAATGTGCGAGCGTAAGGTACATTCAGGGCCGGGTATTTGTACTTGATAATAGTACTTCGCAGTGCCGATTTATCGATACTGGTACTGAACAAAAAGAAAATCGGTGCATATACTTCGGTATCCATTTTCTAGTACTTTAGTAATGAATTCGGTTTAAGCAGATTTTTGTTTTATATACTAAATTCGGAGATAATAAAGACATTAAAAAATAAGAAAGGAATGTAGAGTATAGACATAGAAAAACCAGAATTTTTAGAAGTAAGTCAAGAAAGGTATGTAATTGATCTCATTTATGACGAAATAAGAACAATTCAACCCATAATTCTGGATAGCTTTTATTTTATTTATTTTAAAAATAGAGGTTCTTAATTTTTTACCGATTCTATGAAATACGATCACTTCAGTGCAGTTTTATTGTCTATTAAAAGGAGTTAGAACAATATTTTAGGATCCAAGAAACCAAACATACAAAGCATTTATGTTGAATTATCGCCAAATAAGGAACCTTTATTTTCGGAACATCTATTTTTTTGGTTCTTTGGCAATAATTCAATCTAAATGCCATTGTACATTGTATGCTTGGTTTCTTGGATCCTAAAATATTGTTCTAATTCCTCTTAATAGACAATAACGATACAGAACTGATCGCACTTCATTGAATCAGTAAATAATTAAGAACCTCTATTTTTAAAATAAATGTTTTCCAAGCCCTGCTTTGTAGTTTGTAGTTTGTACTTCGATAGTTAATACTCATTTTAAACGTACTGGTACTTTGTTACGTCAGTGCCGATAATGCCAGTACTTACCCGATCTCTTATACACTTCGGCCGTTTCTCAATTCATAATTTTCGGCTAAATTGAAACTAAATTAAATTTAGCCAAGAAAATAAAATTATTTTTATTTAGATATTTGAACAAGGCTAAATTTTGACATACATATCTTGATGTATTATGTACATAACTGCCAAAATTGAAAACAAGTCCAATATTTGTTGTTGAATAAGTGCAACCTTCACAATTTACAATTTGGTTTATACACAAACCCAACGCTAAATTTGACTACTTATTCAAAATAGCGGCGACTTAGCTTACCAATTATGCACGATAATTATGAATTGAGAAACGGGCCTTTATTCAGTACGTAAATAATAAAATTAAATTTTCGAAATGAGATAAAAAGTAATAATGTAACGCTGGGTGTAACCGCAGGTGAAACGTAGAATCTTATAATATCCACACATGGATAAATCAATTTTATCTAAATTTGATAATTTTCTTACCATTAAAAGAGTACCAAGAAGTAAACGGGAAACTGGAAACGAAGGATCTGGAGAACAAGACTTTGACGATTATTACGATGATGATGAATATGAGTATGTTAATCATTTTAAATATACATAATATATATATAAATATATAGTTAACATAATTTTATAAATGCTATATAAATTTGTAAATGAATTTTATTCAATTTATTTCATAGTGCATCACATACAGAAGAGCCCGCAATTGAAAAACATATTGATGAGCATCCACATCGTCATCATCATGGTGATGATAAGGTATGTACACCCCATTTTTTGTTGTTGTTTTTTTTTTAATTATTAAGTATTACTATTATTATTATTATTATTATTGTAATGACTATTAAACTGAAATGAATTTAATCAAAAAAAATATTCATATAAAAAAAAAACATTATTATAATAAGTTATGATCGTGAATGGTGCGTTTATGAGATATGATATGACTGTTACTTTTTTTTTTTAATTTAATTTAATTTAATTTAACTTTTTTTTTTGAAAAAAAAAGTTTTATGAAAGTATTTTTTGATTTTTGTATAACAATTTTTTAATCGTTCATGATTTGTAAATAATACTTATTTCATTTATTTATTTATTTATTTATTTTCAATTGAAATTATATTGAATTTCATACTGAAACTCGTTGATGATTTTTCTGTACGTAGATTTTTTTGTTTTTGTTTTATTTAATTTTAATTTTTTGTTTTTTTTTCGTTTTCGTTTAAATTTTCACAATTATAAATGACTAATCTTTTGTATATTTTTACTTCAATTTTCAATTAATTTTGATTACATTACATTGGAAAGATAATATACGCAAATAAAAAACAAACGTTTCATTAAAAAAAAAACAAAAAAAAAAAACAATAATTGTGTTTAAGCTTTAAAATGCTTGATTATTTGAAATTAAATATATTTTTAATAATATAATTTTATGTTGAAAAAGAAGTATTCATAATAAAAGTTTTAATCATTTTTCATTTAATTTTCGTATATTTTACACTTAATAAATTAGTTTTTCGTTTTTCATAACGATTATTATTATTTGTCGTTTAGATCAAAAACCGTGAGAAAATAAACTAATGTTTATTTATATATAAACGATATATGTATTTTCAACATACGAGTATATGTAATATCATCCCATTATTCATTTTATATTCATTACGTTAATACCTAATTACTCATAATATTTGCCATCAAAATTTCATTGAATTTGGGAATAAAAAAAAAAAAGCTTTAAAATTAGTGGTAAATGGTTAAATGTTTTATCAATATATAAAATATTAGATTGGATAAGTGCACCATCTTAAGAAAGAAAAAAAAACTTGCACAACATCACACAGCACGTAATAAAAAAAAAACATTTTTTCTTTTTTGGTTAAACGATAATTTCAATACACTCACTCCTACTCGCTCTCACTTACGAATTTTCTTAAGATGGTTTTTAAAATATACACGTCTGAAAAAAAAAACTGATTTATTAAACAATTAAAATGCGTATATAGTCAGTCATTTATTATGAATGTCTTCTTCATCCATTTTTCATATACATAACGAAAAAAAAAAAAATTCTCTGGTTTTTATTTGGTGTGTGTTAAGTAACTACTGCAAAAAAAAAAAACAAAACAAAACAAAACAAAACATCTTTCTATTTTCATCGCATAGCTCTCAAAACTTGATCGCGATAGTAACAATGTTAATAAACCAACTGAATCGATACTTGAGTCATTGGATCGTAACATCATCGATAATAAAAATATAAAATTAACAAATGGCATTGACAACCAAAATACCGATGTTGACATTAAAGATGCCACAATTGATCCAATTATAAAGGAAGGTGTTAGCCAATTAGAATTGGATATATCGAAAACCATTGAAAACAATAATTATAAGGTGAAAGAGGTACAAAAAAAATTTGAAAGAAAATATCATGAAGAGAAGGCAGCTACCGAAATAGTCGCTTTAACAGAACCATTGCAAACAATTGACGATACAGTTATACCAATTGTTGAAACAATATCGGATGATGAAAAAATTGAAATTAAAACAGAATTAAATGGTGATAATGATAAAACAATTGAAGAAGATTATGTTGTTGAGGACATTCAATTGAGTCGAAAAAAAGATGAAAATGATTTTGCAAAAGATATTAATTTGTTAACAACAACAACAACAACTGAAATGTCAACATTCGTTAAAGTGACCACAACAGAAGATAATGTTAGAGAGATCACTACTAAATTACAAGAAAATGCAATTACATCTGATGATTTTGTTGTTAGTGGTGTCGATGATGTTACTAAGAATCCGACCACTACAAAGGTAAGAAGAATTGTTCATTCAACCAAAATAAACCCATGATTCTATCTTCAGAATTAAAGAAAAAAAAAAAAAAAAAACTTTTTTTTTAACTTAAATCAAAGTTCTGTAGCTTTTTATAACGCTTTTTTGCATTCTATTTCCAATAATATCTTAATTAACTACTCAATATAATCTAACCGCTTATTATACTAATAAATAACCAGTAGTTTATAAATCATAACTTAATACTAGCATTGTTTTTTTTTTTTTGTTTGTTTTGATGTTGTTTGCATTTGTTAATTGTATTTATATGTAGATTGATTGTTGGTTTTTTTTTCTTTACATTTTCAAGTAGTCTATAGAAATACCTCCATTATTATGAATTTCCTTTGAGTTTTTTTTTTTATATTCTTAATGATAATTATACAAAAGCTAGAAAAAAAATGATTATTTTGTTTATCATTAATGCTGTAAATCACTTTTCTTGAGTAATTTTAAATTCTGGTTTAGGACAGGATATTTAAATCGGTGATGTGTGATTAAAAACTATACCAAAAGTAAATAAATAAATCTATAAGTATATGAAGTAAAACGTAGAAAGATTCTACATTCTATTTCCATTTATAGTATGGTTGTAATCTGTAAAGTGCCGTCTGCTTGCGAGATATTGCAATTTCTATGGAAAACACATTTCCCAAGATGCGGTTTTTTATTCACAAGGGGCTGATGGGAGATTACAGTCTGCTCAATCTTGTACTATCGTATGCAAGAAAGAGTTTGCTTTCGAATTTTTTTTAATTCTTTCAGAAATAACAAAATTATATAAAATGAAACTCTTTGTCACCAAAAAAAATCAAAAAAAAAGAAGAAGAAAAAGAAGAAAACGTATTCTACCGAACTTTCATTAAATACTATTTCTTTTTTCTCTTTATTAACCTGACTGACAATTAAAATAACCATTTCTCAATTAATACTAGGAGAATTTTCATTTCCGTCTCACCAAAAGCTTTTCCTGTTAGATTTGGTACATCTATACATAGCTATTACACCTAGACATTTCTGAAATTAAATTTTGCAATACGGAAAGCAGTGGCTACAGAAATAATTGATTTCAATCAATTTGAAAAAAAACAAAAACAAATTTTTGTCAACTTAGTTTTGAAATATAAAAATTAGCGCCAATTTATAGAAACATAATAATTTTTAATCAATTTTAAAAATAAATTTCAAATATTTTTTTTTTATTTTTTTAGTGAACATAATCAATTTTATAATCCCACGAAACTCGTAAGCGCATGTATTTTTGCATTCTCTCGTAAATAATTATTATTTACAATTATTGTGCAAGCATTTATTTGATTATGGATTAGCATTTTTTTTTTTTTTTTTTTAATTATTGTAGAAAATGTTGGTTAAAAAAGGACCTTTTTTGATGTTTTTGAAGCACGTTATGTTTAAATATATTTCAAAGTAAAAGTATAAATTAATCATTTTTTTTTAAATCGTCACTAAAACAAAGAAATCAATTAAACAAAAATCTAATCCTCTCATTACACAAAATAATCTTATACATTTATAAAAATCAAAATGCAGCCTGATATAAAAGAAACCGTTACGTCTGATACTACTACCACTTATTTGCCGATTTCTTCATCATCTACATCACAATCATCATCATCATCATCTTCATCTTCTGTTATACCAAAGATCATTAGCACCACAACAGAAACGGTTCATTCAACATCATCTGCATCGTCTGTAAATAGTGTTGAAGTGGTTTCAATAACTACACCAACAACAACACCAGCAATTGATATTATATCAAAAAGTACCGAAGAAACTATTATAATAACGCATCGAAAGGTGAAACTCTATCTACTATTCTACTAAACTTTTTTCTTTTTTTTTTTTATATGTTACTTCTTCTCTACTTCTTTTTGTATATATTTTTTATTCGTTTTATAATGTTCAATTGGTCACATGGAAATTTTATCGTTATTTTTATTTTTTTTTTCTATTTTATAAAATATATCGAAAAATTATTGTTATTCCTGTAAATATTAATGTTATACATATTTCGTTGTTCATATATTCATTATTATTTTTAATTGCTTAAATTCAGATATTATTTTTATCGACCAGCAATTTGATATTTTTAACTAATCATTAAATTATATTATTAATGGGCATTTTCCAGAATGACATATCCACTGAAAGAAATTCTGAAGGTTTTGTAAGAAATTTATCGCCAGCATCTGGAACAAAAATTCCTGAATATGATGAAGATTATTATCCCGATTATGAGGATGAAAACACTAAGCAGACGATTATTCCTACGCAGTTGCCAGAAACTACAACAGAGAAATTCACAACTATAGTAAGTGCCAAACAGTGAATTAAAGAAAACTATATACATATAAACAATTAAACTATTTCTATATTTCTAACATTTACTTTCTGTTCTATTAATTAATAGGTTTTCAATTCACCAACAACAACAACTCTACCACCAACCACTACAACCGATAAACCTATAACAACCACGGAATACATTGAACCAGAAGCAATTAATACAGCTCCATTTGTTAAAGTTCGTTTACCCAAATTACCAGTTGCCGCTGGTAAAGCATTTAGTCTTATTGTGCCATTAGAAACATTCTTCGATGCTGAAGATGGTCAAAATTTGAAATTAGTATTGCTGGATAAGAATTCACAACCAATTGAATCGAAATCATGGATTCAATTTAATCCAGATACAAGAGAGATTTATGGATTGTAAGTTATGTGATTGTAATATTTCTAAAAGAAAAAACAAATTAAAAAAATTAACATCACGGTTTTTATTCTTACTTCCTTTTTTTTTTGTTTATTGTATTTTAGACCACTTGATAATGTTGTTTCAAAATATACATTTAAATTAAAAGCCACCGATAGTGCCAATGAGACGGCTGTAGAAGAACTAGACATATTCGTGCAACAACATAAATTACAGCGAAGTGTTAATCATCAAATAGCCATTGGAATTAAATTAAATGATAAATTTGCTAGCAATGTTGATTGGCAAATTCGATTAATGAAAGGAATTGCTGATACATTAGGCGATAGTTCGTCTGCAAATATTTTAGTTCGTGAGATTCGTCATACTATACAAGATTTGAATTCTGCCACATTTATTTATACAAATGAATCACTGCCAAAAGATAAGTGTCCAGAGGAGAAATTAGATCAATTATTTCAGGTAATACATAATAAGTAATTCTGAATAATTTATATTACATTTCCGCATTTAATATTTTTATTTTTGTTTTTGTTTTTATTTACAAAAAAATTTATTTGTGTTTTTAGCGTTTAACTGTAAAAAGTTTATCAGAAGCAGTAGCACCTGAAATCACAATTAAATCGATTAATGGAAAACCGATAGGGCCATGTTTGAAACAGGATAATATTAAACCAACCGAACCAAAACCAACGAAACAATCAACGAAGAACAGTTATCCATTACAAAGAAATCAAGTTGATCGTGTTAATGCTACAGTTGGACAACTTTTAGTATATAAAGTGCCTGCAGTGCGTTTTTTTAAAAATAATTATGCAAATTTTGTTATTCTTTAAAAATGTTTCTATTTTTTTTTTTTTTTTTATTAAAAAATATTATTTAAAATTTCTAGGATACATTCTATGATGCCGAAGACCATACAGTTTTGAAATTAAATCTATTAACATCTGAACATCAGAAATTAGATCCCAAGAATTGGCTACAATTCGATACGAAAAATCAAGAATTCTATGGAATACCAAAATATGGTGATGCTGGCCGAAAAAATTATATTCTTGTGGCTGAAGATCATGATGGGCTTGCCGTTAATGATGCATTAGTTGTTATAGTTAGTCAACCAACTTCTAATGATTATAATAATTTATTTGAATTAACACTTGGAATGCCATATGAAACATTTAATAATTCGGCCGTACAACGACGTTTTGTTGAACGTATTGCACATATATTTAAAGATCAAAATACCACAAATATTCAAGTTCGTGCTATACATAATATACATCATACTGGAAAAACACTTGTGACTTTTTATAATAAGACATTACATCGAGCCCATCATGTATGTCCACATGAAGAAATTGAACAATTACGAAACATTTTGGTGCATCATGATGGAACAATTCGAAGTCATGTTTACGAAATTATTGGCAATGAATTTGATTTAACCAAAATTAATTTTGTGCCAAAAGGTGCATGCTTAGCGCTTGAAGATTCAGAACATCATCATAAACCTGTTGCGCCAATAAAACAAAATGAATCACCAGCATCTGGTTTTAAAGATGATTATTTATTAACATTTGTGCTTCCAGCTGTTATTATTTTAGCAATGTTATTATTAGCGTGTATTATTGCATGTGTTTTGCATAGAAGAAGAATGACTGGTAAAATGGAATTAGGTAAATTATAATTATATTATAGATTTTTACAATATTGATGTAATTATGCGTATATATTTATTTACATTTGATTTTAATCAAATCAGGTGATGAAGAAGAACGCAGGTCGTTCCGATCAAAAGGAATTCCAGTCATCTTTCAAGATGAATTAGATGAGAAACCAGAAATCGGTAATAAATCACCAATCATATTAAAAGATGAGAAACCACCATTATTACCACCATCATATAATAGCACAAATCCAGATGGTAAATTGATTTAATTAATATTTCCAGTAGGTAAATCATTTTTAAAAATTTGCGATTTATTTAGATCACGAAGACATGGAAGACTATATTCCGCCACCAGCAGTTATCGTTAGTGGACGTGAATCACGTGGTAAATCACCTGTCACACCTTCATATCGAAAGCCACCACCATATGTTTCGCCTTAAATATACTCAAATAAATTTAAAAATGGGTAATTTTATTTAAAAAAGAAAAAAAAATCAAAAAAAAAAAAAACAAAAACAAAAGGAACATTAAATTATAAATACGATTAATATAAAATTAGTCACTAATTTTTAAGTGATTATTCACTTATTTGTAAGACATTGAACATACAGTTAAAAAAAAAAAAATTAAATTCTTATTTTTATTTAACAAAGTAAAATTTGTTCACAGTAATTGCTTTTTTATTATTATTATTATTGTTTAGGAGATACTCCTACATTTGATTTTCATTTGTAGATTTCTTTTTTAATTTTAATTATTATTTAATAACTAATTCTTAAGTATCTAATCATATTCAATAATATAACGTATAACCTATAGGCTTTATGTGCTTATAAATTAAATCATATGACTTTAAAATAATTGTAATGAAACATCAAATAATTATTATTTTTAATTATCAAATGTATACTTTTTTATTATTATTGTAATATGTTTTTCTTTTTTTAAATTATATATACAAAGTAAAAATCACAAAATCACAAATATTTATATAAAAAAAAATATTATATATTCTATATATATGAAGGACTTGGTTGCCGTGTTGTACCCGCATAACCATATCTGAATTCGCGGCGTAACTCGAAACTCATCCGAACTCTAGCATAGCTGTACTGAAAAAGCCAATTTCGTGAAAAAAACCTAATTCAATCTGAACCGTTTAAGTAAAGAAATATCAGTACTAAATCGGTACTGTATACCAGTTACATACTTCCAGAACTGACACATTTTTTTTTTCAGTTATGTTTAACTATATACTGATACAGTACTGCTACAGTACTGATTTACTTAACCCAGTCGGTACTCGCATAATATATATTTTCGTTCCTGCATCGATACCGAGTCAGTAACTGATTTACCTAACTCAATCAGTATTTCATTTTATGAGATAGGCTGCCATCAATGGCGTCCATATTGTATGCCGTGCACAAAGTTTTAAGTTTTCGAAAATTATGTGTATTTGAATATTTTTTAACGATTTAAAAAAAAAATAGAAATTAAAACAAAAAATTTGCGAAAATCTTTATGGCAAAAGAAAAACGGTTCTGCTAGACGATTTTAATCTTTATTGTACGATACCAATTCGGATTAAAATGATTGTATCAAAAAATATATTATGTTAATGTAGAATCCTTCATATCCTCATATATACAATACATAAAACTGTCGATAACGTGACCACAAAATGTCAGTTTATCTTATCGAAACATGACTGTTTTTGTTACTCAAGCAATTACATTTTAAATTCCATGTTACAATAACATTCATAACATCTGAATTTCTTGCTATTGCCGGTAATAGCGATATCAAAAGTCTCAAAAAAAGAAGTTTAATCTTATCGTGGGGCAGTTCAAGTTATCGGGGGCTCACGCTATCGAGAGTCTACTGTATTAACTGAATAATTTTCCACAATTTCTTTTATTTTATTGCGATATAAATGGATGCATATCGAAATATTTCATGGAATTTAACTAATATATGTCATCGAAATACAAAATGCACTGCGTTTATGTACCACTTAAAGCATTTCTTTCATATACATTATACATATAAATATATATATAAATTTAAAGAAAAATGATTAGTGACTAAATTTTTAAATGTACTGATATTTCATATGAACGAACATATATTTGAATCCTTGTTACCTGCAATTTTATTTGCACTTTAGGGTATTCTGTATTTATGTCTTAATACGTTTATATAATTTGTATGTATAATTGCTCTAATTAAACACATTCATAATAAATAATTTGATATATTCATTTAGAATGATTTAATATTTATATATAAACATATATTATTTTTATTATAGAGCACTGCCAAACTAAAATAAAACTTTTTATAATCAAAATAAAGTTAAAAATAATTTGCGAGAAAACAGAAAACTGTTTTTGAAATTCATGTTTCAACGAAATTTATGTACTTTCTATCCATTTGTATTGAAAATGTAGTTTTTCCGTAAATTTTTAAGTGATATATTCGTCATAAATTTCATTGCGTCACCGTATAGTAACCCGATCAACCACTCGATAACGAACGGTACAGACCATAATAGATCTTATAGATCTTTAAAGATTTCGTTAAGGTCCGTTCCGATCGTTAAAGGTGTGACTGTGGATATTTTATAGTTGGACATAATTATGATTTTTATGTTTCAATCAATGAAAAAAATGAAAATATAATTATATATATACATCAGGGATGGAACGTTATGGGACATTAATTTTTTGACAAAAAATATAATTTTTCATTTATTTTTCAATTTTAATTATTTTAATATTCATGAGAATAATCTTGAATGACAATTACTTGAAAATGACTACTACTACTTCTGCTGGCGAGGTGCTATAACACCCCAAATGCAAAACAATGTGTAATATTTTCTAAACGAAGGGTTCTACTCAAGATTTACCCATAACAGACCCCCATTTATTTTCGAAGGCGCATCCAACGGTATCCCCATTTACCCCCTCCGATAACCCCACAAAAAAACTTTTAGTGTACAATTTGGACGAAGAGACAATTTACACTAGAGGGGTGTAAAAGAAAGCCCTAGCGGGGGAACTGGGCTACCATTGGATGCGTCTTCGAAAATAAATGGGGGTCAGTTTTGTGTGGGACCCTTCATTCAGAAGTTATTACACATTGTTTGGCATTTGGGTGCTATAACTTTGTGTGTCATCGCCCTCCAACGTTCTGCTATTTTTTTGTTTTTATTTGAATTACCGATTTTATTTTTCGTTCAGAATAAAATTATTTTTTTTAGAAATATTTTTTTAATAAATTTAATAATTAATTTTTATCATTATTTGGCATTAATTCGAAAGTTAATATATTTATTTAGTATTATTCGCCATTGTTTATTGCGCTTTCTAATTAATTTAATTGATGACAAAATTTTGATTTAAATCAATTTGGAGAAATGTCATTGTCTGACAATAAAAGACATGATTTTTTTCCATCCCTGCAAATTAATAATGCATTTATTATATAACATTTTTTTTATATATATATAAAAATTTCTTGATTTTTATATTGACCAGACTAGAAAATGCAATTTTATGTTCCATTGAATATTGCCAGCGGTATTGTATTTTGTAGTAAAAATTTAGATTATAAAAATTATTTATAAAAAATATCTCTTAAGTGAATTTAATGATAACGAAAAATAATAGTGACGGATTTGTTATTTTGTGTAATACATTTAAGGTATTTAATTTACAATGACACCCAACCATCAAAAAAGTAAAGTTTTTGAGAAAAAAATTCATTTTATAATTGAAATCATTTTTGATTTTGAATTTGATTAATTATTGATTTATTGCTCGGCCATCAATTTTCTATCTAAAATATTGTTAATGTTTAACAAATTAATTATGATGTGAAAGAGTATTAAAAAAAAAAAAACAAATATCAAAACGAACTTTATATGAATATGAACCCAGGGTAGAAGTAGTTCTACTTATTATAGAGGTTTTATGTTTTACCAAATCGAAGAAAAAATGTAATAATTAATCAATAAAACCTATCGTTTTTTTTTTTTTTTGTTAATAATTTCCAACAAATTGTCGCCTTGGCTGATAATTCCATTATTGTTCCCGATTCAATCATTTTTATTCAATATTTGATAAGAAACTTTTCTCCGATGGATTATTAGAAATATTTAAAAATATATTAATTTTAACTATTTCTTATCTATCACAAGCAAATTTATTGTTTTAGATTGGAATTGCTATTCAGAGAACCAAATATATCATAATGAATATGAATTGAAACAAAAAAAAATCTATATCACATTTTTATACAAACTAATTTGTAATAATTATTCATAGAAAATTTTTACAATTAAAAAAGAAAACACAAATATTTTTTATTAATTATAGAAGTAAATATTTTATAATATATAATCAACTCTATATACTATTCTCACAAAACATATTCAAAAAAAAATAAAAATGCAATTAAACTTATCGTTAATTGCAATAAATCAATTGATTTCAACTTAGCATTCATAGCATTGAAATATTGAACTTATCGAAACAACAACAACAACAAAAAACAAATCTATTGAAATCTATTTACTGAGTAATCATCATTGGAAAAGGCTCATATCCATTATATACCACATAAATATATTTGGCAGCAAGTACCTACTAAACTTAGCTATTAGTCTTTTAAAATATATAGATATTCCGTTAGACACATTTTCTAATTTCTGTATAATCTTTTTTTGATTCACAAAATAAATTATCAGAAGTATTATAAAATAATACAAATTAATAATTTACATTTCAAAAAAAAAAAAAAAAATTGAAAATAAATAATGAAAAAAAAAATTGACCCAAACAAAATATTGAAGGGAAAACCGATTATGTAAATTGCAAAAATATTTTTTTTTAAAACCGAACATCATCATTGTAAGTACGAAATACGTGCTGTTTATTATTTAAAAATTATACATCAAGATATTGATGTTTTTTTTTTTAATTTTACTACACAATATTTCTCGATTTTCTTCTTTTTTTTATTTGTGAAATATTTCGGTTAAAAAAGCAAATACAGAAAAAAGCTACACATGATTGTTGTCTTGTCCTTTAGTATTTTAACATAAGTAAAAAAAATTAAAAAACAAAAAAAAAACACAAAATAATATTAATGATAAGAATTTATTTAAAATAAAATAGTTAATAAAATATAAGTTTAACCAAATAATAAATAATGAAGTAAAAACAAAAAACCAAAACGCACGTTATGCTAATAAAACACAATAATCAATAATGTAAAAAAAACTAATATTTAAAATCTTTATAACAATATTATAAATTATAATTTGTTTTTTTTTTCCATATTTTTATTGTTATTTATTGACTTTTCCGGTTGCAGAAGTGGGTCATCGCGTACAATAAAATAATTTGAGCTTATTTATATTAAAATCAAGTTCAGCGAATTTAAATGCGATGTTAAAAGTATATTTCAAATGATTTTTCTCTTTTGAATGAAATTCCATGAAGGAGAGAAGTATGCGGAAAGTTTTTTTTTTCTTAGGCGGCTATTACACATTATAGCTTATGCAGGCTGAACTTTCTACATTAAGTCGAGGATATTTCATAACCTATAGGTCGAATCATTTTCCGTTTCAAACAAGAACGGTTAGCCTTGACAAGACGTGACATTTTTGCTGTAGAAAGCTTTAATCGATCTCTTCTAATTTATGAGATATTTCAGTTAAGACGAAAAATTGCATGCAATTTTATCCTTGTAGTTTGTATTATATACGCTTGAATAGAAATATCTCACAAACTAAAAAAAATATTGATAAAAACTTCCTACAACAACACATGTGCGTCTTGTCTTGGCTAACAATTCTTCCTTTTACCCGAAAACGATTCGACCTATAGTTTATATGAAATATTCTCGATTTAGCGTAGAAAGTTCAGCCATAGTGTAAAGCTTATTGTGTGCAATAGAGGCGCCTTAGTAATAAAATCTTAGCAAATCGTGCGGATTTTCATTATTCTTTTAGTATGACATTGGGTGCGTGACTAATCTTAAAGATTATTTTTTATGCTTAGTTCGGTATATGCTCGGCACCTGCATCGCATTTACATTAATGAATCATGAAAATATGGAAAAATAATATAATTTATAAAACAAAAAATAAAAAAATAAAAAAATATATCTACAATTATTTAATTCGTGGCCGTAACAATTTCTTATTTTTCTTTCTTTTTTTTAAAAAAAAAATATTTAAATAATTTTACCTAAATGTTGGGATGTCCGCGCAAATAATCATTTATATTGTAGTCTAACTTGTTCTAAGATTAAGTAATATCTTTTTTTCTAGTATTTTTATTATAATTATAATTGTCTTCATATTTTATATAATTTTGTACTATTTAAAAAAAAAAATAAATAAAAATAATAATAATAATTAAATCATTGACGATAATCAATATTAGTCTGTAAGAAATGAATTTAAATAAAAAAAAAATATTGAAATGAAAAAATAAAATAAAAATAAAAAATAAAAAATGAATAATAATTGAAACATTAATACAAAAATGTAACAATAAATTAATAATTTAATAATAATAACGATGATCGCATGATCATTTCAAAATAAACAAGTAACAATAATATTTAATTGAAATTTATATAAATAGAAAGTAACAAATAAAAATAAGTTACCAAAAAAAAAAAAAACAAACAAAAAATTGTTTTAAATTGATTTTATTTTGAAAAATCCTAGTGATTTTTTTTTCTTTTGTCCATATGATACATTATAGTTTCTCCCAGGGCCAGTTTAAGGTGCAAACGAGCTAAACGCAAATTTATGGCGCCAAAAAACAATAATAAGAAAATATAAGCACGCCAAATATGTGAATAAAATAATTTACTACTAAAATAAGAAGGAATACATGATAGCATTGCTCTAGAAGTCTGGAATTAAACAAACTCAAATGAATAGTTTTATTTTAAATTATTATTTTCAGCTAAGGGTCAGAGCGCTAAAATTGATATTTTCAGCTAAGGGTCAGTGCGTAAAATTTAAAATTTTGAGCTAAATTTATGCCTAGGGCGCAAAATGGTGTAGCGTCGGCTGTGGTTTCTCCAATTGCACATATATGAACTAATATTTCAGTTTATTAAGGTTTATCGCCTTAGTTCTATAGATATACAAGAATGTAAACTTGGGTAAGATTTACTATATAAATACTAATTTCAAATTGCGAAAAAATTATCGCCTATAGGATAGAAATATAATACTGCAATAAGCAAATAGTTATCATAAATATAGATATCGTAGATTTGTAATTGTATAAAATCCTTTATATATTTTGGAAAGTGATAGAAAAAATTAAGCACATTTTATATTGAATAGAATTTATTCACAAACAACAGCAATAAGACATTATATACTGTTAAAACCTAGTTTACAAGTTGTTAAAGATTCACTATAATCAAATTTGTTAAATTGTTAACATCAAAGAATAAAAAAGAAGCTAACAAATCAAATCAAAATAACACTGTAATGACAGTAAAAATTAAAAAAAAAAACAAGTTTAAATTTATATTTTGATTGTTATTTGGAAATCTAATGCGACAGTATTTTGTATGATTTAAATTATTTCTGATTTGATTCATCGAAAACGGTCCATACGTCTAGACCATCACCTGTCCAAAAAAAAAAAAATTGTATTTCTATTCTCCTAATAATCTCAATTGGAAAAAAAAATTACCTAAAAGTCCCAAACTTGTAATAATGTGTGGTTTAATCAGGGCATGGAAAACCTTATTTTTAAAAAAAGAGGTTCCTAATTTTTTACTAATTTTATGAGGTGCGCTCACTTCAGTATCGTTATTGTCTATTAAGATTAGGAGGGGTTAGAACAATATTTTAGGATCCAAGAAACCAAGCGCATACAATGTATTTAGACTGAATTATCGCTAAAGAACCGAAAAAATAAAGAGATTCCGAAAATAAAGGTTCCTTATATCGGTTCTTTAGCGGTTCTAGTTCTAGCATCTCTTAAATAGACAATATAGTAACGATACTGAAGTGATCGCACTTCATAGAATCAGTAAAAAACAAGCTGCCAATTAATTGGTACACAACTTCATTTTTGTAAGAAATTAACAAAAAAAAAAAAAAATGAAAAAAAAAATTTCGATGTTCCCAGGTTCGGGCCACACCCGAGTTCCTCAATATGTAAAAAAAGAACATTGGGTGCCACGACCCAAAAACGAAATAATCAAAATACAAATGAAAATACTTTTTATAAACTATGAATTGCATTTATTGCGAAATAACTTAAAGTTAAAACACGATTGCGATATTGTATTGCATATGGAATCGATTACTAAAGAATTTTTTAAATACTTAATTGACGTATTATAAATATTTTTCTGAAAAAAATCTTACGATTGTCTTTAGAACATTAAGCTTTGCAAACAGTTCTAATTTTCATAAAACAACTATCTCAAAGTTTGATTAAATATACTGTTCCATGAATGGTTCTCTTTTTTTTTTCTTTTTGATCAACTTTATAAACTTACGTTTGTAAAAACAGTGTTTTTAAAATTTAATTCAATACTGCCTTCATAAGCTCCAGGAGAGCGACTCTGTTCATTTGCAGGTGTTTCCATACGCAATTATAGAGACATTGAATCTATTGTAATTTCAATGTTCTTTTCTATTAAATTGAATTGAATTGTAATTGAAAATAAATTTAATTCAAAAAAATGTGTAAAGGGTAAGTATTTTAAAAAAAAAATATATTATTTTGTATTTGAAATACCATTTTTTGAAATGTGATTTGTAATTAGTATTTTCCTGCCAAAAAAAATTAAAACACGATCCGGGCTGCCGACACGTGTCCAGAGCCTGTTAAGGTCGCTGCAGTGCAAAAAAAAATATTTAGTAACTTTTGCACTATAGCGCCTTTAACGGGATGCCTAAGAATTTCGAAAGTATTAAAAACGGATTCCTTGGGGTCGATTTCCCCACAGCATGCGGTCAAAATTGTATTACGTGATTTACGAACGTTCCCTAAAAGAAATTATTTCTTATATTTCTTATGTAATTGAAATTATTTGATTGATATTATAAATAACTAAATATAAGTATTTTATCCATTATTAAATTGTTATGCTATGCAAAATTTCAAAAGTCAAATTAACTTTTCGAATTCATCTCTGCAGAATTGTGCATTTCATAATGTCAAGTCAATTGAACATTTCGGACACATAGGTACTCATTTGGACAATCTGTATTTGAAATGTACATTTCAATTGTGCATTTGTTTAAAATATTTCGGATAGGCATTCATCTCTCGTTCTTTTTACACAATTTTTCAAGTCAAAGTGCTAGAAACTTTAACTTAATAGACTTTAATTAGTAAATTATTTGATTAGTAGATAGTAAATTTAATTACTTTAATAACGAAAAGAGAGAAATTTATAGAATATTTATCTTTTGTTAATAAATTTACCAATAATGAATAAGTACTTAGTTCATCACTGTTAATTTTTTCGGAGATAATTAGAATTGTCATATTTTCGGTGTATACCATGTGCGTTTGCATTTTCGGCGTTTTGATTACTTATATTGAGTAAAATAAAAATAAAATTCACTAGAGTATAATAATCTTATTATTTTTGTACAATTGTTTTTCACGTTTTCTAATAAGCTTGAATAAGCAAGAGATACAATATTCTTAGAAATATTTCAGTTTAAAAAGTAAGTTTTCTTTCAAATTATTAGTTTTAATAAGACATAACCATATATTGAATGTACAGGCACGGCACACTAGAATATTAGACAGCTGAATACGTTAATTTGTGTAATTCAAAAATTAATTTGATTATGATTTCAGATTGAAAATGGGAAAATTTAAAAAAAACAATCAACAGCACAAACGCTTAAAACAAATACCAAATGCTAAGTTATCAAAAAAAAAAGCTACAATTTCAGATCCGTTTAAAAACAATCTTAAAAAAACGTTGTCTAAACAAGTTAATGGAAATCCGTTAAAAAAACTGGGTGTGGAAACAGATAATATTGTATTAACTAAGCACCAGTCATCACTACCAAAAAATAAAAATCTTATTAAACTGAATGGTTCTAATAATGGACCTATAAAATCAAATAAACCAAATAAAGCTAAGAAAAACATAGCTAAATTTCATCCAGTTGAAGTGAATGATTCAAATGAAACAATTGAAAGTGGTCACACGACTGGTAAAAAAGTTTTAAAGAAAAACTTATCGGTTTTAAGTGGTGAAACTAAGCAAAAGAGCAGTAAATTACAAGAACAGTTGAAAAAACCTATAACGCCAATAGTACAAAATGTATCATTTCTTCCTGAATCAAAAAAAGGGGATTCAATGGAAATGTCCGAAATTTTTGATGTAGAAACTAAGAAGCGTAAATTAAAATCGAACGATGGAAGTTTTAAGAAGCGAAAAAATATTAATTGTTCAGGAAATAGTACATTTATTGAAACAAATAACGATGAACAAGATCCAGATATTTCACTCAAAAAACAAGCAGAAATATTTAATGAAATAAAACAGAAACAGAAATCAAAGAAAAAAAAAATGAAAAATAAGACACAGAAAGAAGAAAACATAGAAAATGTTATGGTTCACAATGTCACCACAAATTTATTGAAAAATGATTCGAATAATGAATCGAATAGTTCTGATAGCGAAACAGATAGTTACATTGATAAATTCTTTGCAAAAAAAGCAGCTGAAAATGATAGTGACATTTTTGATGAGAATAAATATTTTACGACCTTTGAATTAGAACAACTAAAAGCGAATGGTTTTTTATCCAAGGGTTCTGAAACTGATATTAAATCGAATGCCGATGATTCAGTTTCAGAAACAGTTAATGGTTCAGTTTTACAATATGCCGATGATTTTTATGATGAAGACACTGATAGTAGTTCAGAAGATGAAGATGATACCGAAAATAATTATTTTTTGAAACAATTTTATGAAAATGATTGTGATAATTCTGATGAAGAGGAAAATCATACGGATGAAATAGCAAATGTTAAGAGTTCCGATGAAACATTAGACAATAATGAATTAGAAAAATATTATTCAGATGAAAATGATGTTCAATCTTCTGATGAATATGACTTTCAACAAGATTATGATAATTATGATGATAGAAATGAGTGGGACATAAGTGAGAGTGAAGATAATGAATGGGAAGATTATCATGATAATGATGAATATGATGAGGACACGGATGATATAGGCCGTGATGGTTATGATTCTGAAAATTTTAATACAGATTCAGATTCATTTGATGATAACGACGAGTCGTATTCTGCGTATGGTGAAAGTGACATTGACCACAGTGATTCAGATAGTGAAACGTATGACAATTTTATGGATGGGCGATTTAAAGATGATTCTAATGACACAGATTATACAAGTGAGTACCGATTTTTTTCTTGTTTTTATTTTTTTTTATCCATTTCTTCACAAGTTAAGACAATATGGATAATGCTCAATTATGTTTATAGTCTATATAAAACATATTTGAGTCAACGTTATCAATAAAGGTACTACACCAAAAGAAAATCAAGCAATAAAATGAGGAAATTAAATTTCTATTAATGAAGAATAAAATTAAGTTAAAATATTTTGTTTATTTATTTTTTGTGTTTATCCAATTTTATTACGAAATAAGCTCGATTTTTTATTTTTTTTTGGTGTAGTACCGTTATCGACGGCATTGTTTCAACTATGTTTCATGTAATCATGTGCATATTCTTTTATACGTATTTTTAATCTGATCAATACAACTAATCCCGGATTATTAATCGAACAAATCTAATGAGTGTTAATAAAGTTTTTTTTTCTTTTGAATACTGGGTACTCGCTTTCCACTTCTCACAAATTTTACCTACCTTAAGTTTTACCATTAGTGCACATTTACAATTAAATAATAGCAGTGTGTGTTTGGTTGGTACTTTTCAAAATGTGCTGTGTCCGATTTTTCATGGTCACTGGACCACATATTTTTCATTTTAAAAATATTTTTTGCAAAATATATAAAAAAAGCAATTTTAAATAATTTGATGACAACGTATAATGATTTAATTATAATTTTTTATTTATTATTACATTTGAATCTACAAGCAAATGGATTATTGAAATTTTATATAAATTCACATAAGCTTTTTATTTTTCGGTAGCTGTACGTTGTACTTTTACGAGGCCACATATACCTCCTCAATATCAGTTTCGATAACTTTAAAAATTAGTGACCGGGTTCTACGGGAGCGTTTTCTTTTGGTGCAACGTAGCCGATTTGATCTTCTGGATCATGGGGCCAGAATGTAGGATTTTTAGTATCAAAAGCCTTATCAGGGTATGCGTCCTTGTAATCCTCCAAAGTCATTTGTTCAAATGGTAATAGCCCTTTAATTTTTTCCAATTCGGCCTTATGTCCGACAATACGTTGGTTTGACTCGACTTTAAATTGATCGATTTCCACTGCACATTGTTTACTTTGCTCATCAACTTGTCCCGATAATGTATCAACTGGATATGGTACCTTCAATGCTTCATACGATTTCTGGAATGTATCCACAAGTCCAGGAATGGCAACACGACTTTTATAGTAGGACCAGTCGATTTTTGGTGATTGTTCTGGATTGGCCAATACACTGCGTAGATACTTATCACTACGTGTTTTAAAGGCCAAGAAATTAGTTCGTTGAGTTGGTGGTACACGCTCGGCCAGTGCACTCCAATTTACGCTCGATTGAGCAATTCGTTTGGATGCCATTTTCAAAATTGGTTTTAATACCGTTTAAAACTTACGTAATCCACAAAAGAATTAATAAATTGATATGCACACCTTGTCGTACTCACAAGCTGATGAAAATAACTTAGAGGTTATGTTATGTAACAATTTATGTCAAAGAGAAAATTTTTCAGTCGTACCATAATTGTAAATTGTAAATTGTAAATTCGATGTGTGAAATCTGTATTGTCGATATTACCGAAAAATAGATAGATTGCGGATTTAATGGGTTTAGTAGGTTAATGTAGTGTTTTCAATATCACTAATTTTATTATGATTTTATTGCTATTAAATTTAAAATAATGTTATTATTATTATTTTTATTTTTTTAGATAGCGATGTAGATGACTTACGTATCGCACAAGGAACAGCAAAAAGTTACAAAATAACAGATGCTCGTATATCATTATTCGAAAATGATTGCAAATCACGTATAATTGAATTACCAAAAAGTGATTCAGAAGATAGTTGTGTAGAACTTGTGCCTCTAACTATGACCAGAGAAGAAATACAACGAATTGAAAACAAGTTGAAAATCACAAAAGCAACCCTAAAGAAAAAATTGAACGATGATAAAGAACGTGTACAGCAGTCGTATCTAAAATTACAAAACGAATACTACAACCAAGATGAATGTAAGAAAAAATCGTCAGCATGTTTAATGAGTCCAGTTATAATAACATGTCAGCCTGGTTCATTGTTAAATTTATCAATGAGCGACAGTTCTGGTTGCAGCACGACGAATAGCTCAAAGAAATTAGCAAATGATATAATGGACGTAGATTTAACAATTAATTCATGTGATAAATCTTTTATCTCTACTGCTGATCTAACGCCTCGTCATCGAAATGAACAAACTGCTCCTCAATTATTTTCAACTACAGACCGATCTACTGATCAGCTCAATATTTCTGATGTTGCGGATCAATCAAAGTTTGAATATCAAAATGATCAAAATCAAACGGATGACATACTTCAAAGAAAAAACAAATCATCGGCTTCTAATACAAAACCATTATTTTTCAATTCGATAAACTCGCGTCATGTACTGTTATTGCTAAGAAATAAACTTTATTTTCATGGGAGTTTACTTGTTAAACTTTTGGCTGGCAGTGCTCAAGTATTTGGTTACGTTCTTAAAGTAAATATAATTTCAACAGTTCATTCACCACGTGGACACAGTTTAGTGTGCATAGAGCCATCTTCAAAGCCATTAAACAATTCCGAACACAATAGCGATTTAATTAGTCAATTAAATGCGCTAAAGTCAGATTTTTTGTTAAAAGATTTGGATTATGTGCTTGAATTATTCAATGTAGAAACGGATGCATTAGTTTTACTTGAACGGGATACAGATAACCAGGGTGTCAATATGATTGATCGTTATATGAAAGAAACAATGTTTCCAAATATAAATGCATTTAATAGCGAAAGTCCATATTATAGCAGTGAATTTATTCTGCATTGTCAATTTTCGTATCGACCCAGGAAAGGATTGATTTTGAATCCAGAGTGGTCCAGTGTTACATTAAAAACTGACGCCAAATTAATGGTTATCGGCGGTAAAGGTGTTGGAAAATCTACATTTGTTCGTTACGTGATTAATTCGAATTTAGAACATTTTCATAAATATTTATTCATCGATTTGGATATTGGGCAACCAGAACTTTTCGTACCGCAAACCGTAAGTGCTACCTTAATTAATGAACCGATTTTAGGACCAGGTTATCTACAAAATATTATGCCAGAAAAGGCAATTCTCTTTGGAGATATTAATGTTTTACCATCACCAATAAAATATTTAAAGTGTGTCAGCGCATTGCATAAATTTTGTGCATCGAATGAGAAATATGCAAACATTCCATGGATTATAAATACAATGGGATACAGTCGTGGCTTTGGTTTAGAATTGATTGCATGCATTTTGAAAATTTTTAAGCCAACCGATATCGTACAAATACAAGGATTTAATGATCAAGATAATTTCGATCGGATCGTTACTGATGTCGAAGTAAATAATTTCCAATTTAATATCTTTGACGAAGAAATGAAAAATGTCAAAAGTAAATGCACATACAAAACTTATGTTTTTGATAAAATTCAAAGTGGTTTTAATGCTCGACCAAATCAAAAGGAAATGACCGCAAAAGATATTCGATATGCAATGATTCTTTCAAAGTTGGGCAATATTTTAAAATCAAATGCTGATTGGCTGACCAGTGTTACACCATTTTGGTAAATTTTGTTCACTTTTAATATATTTTTACTGTTTAACTATAATAAGTCGATTATTTTTGTTTACAGTGCTTCCTTGAATGATTTACACATTATTGTATCCAGTGAAGAACAAGTTAATCCAGAAAATTATCCAGAACTATTGAATGCTAATCTGGTGTATTTATGTCGCAAACAAAATGATGATCACTTAGTTGATTGCTTTGGTATTGGTAAGTGTTTAATTTCTTATTACGTTTCAAGAAAATTATTCAATCATTTTACTAATTGATTGATTTTATTTCCATAAAATAGGTATTGTTAGAGGCGTTGATATCTATACGAAGAATGTTTATCTGCTTTCTGCCATACCAACAAATGAATTAAAATATGTTAATGCCTTAGCTATATGTGGCATTCCATTACCTTCAGCTGTTTTATTAAATCAACATAGTCAAGTTCGAGGAACAGTTCCATACGTTTATAATACAGATGATTTTGTCGGATCAAAACAAGTGGCCCAACATATCTTTAGAGCAGAAAATCCTCACAAAAAGCAAAAACATGTTAAATTAATGGAATAAATTGAAGAATGTATAATAAGATGTTGTTTATTTATTAAATTTTTTTTCTTCCACAAAATATACTTACTTGCCAAATTTTATTTAAATTAATTTTTGATTATCTAGCTAAATATTACCCATTTATTCTTTATTTGAAATGTAAAATAAATTAACAAAAAATTATTTAATTTTTCTTCTTTTTATGCACTACATGTGAAACATGAAAGTGCATTCTAGATTTGTTTTTTTTTTCTTTTTTTTTTTTTTTGTCTGTTTCCCCCTTGATCTCGGGAACTAGTGAACGGATGGAGATAAAACTT